>JASSUY010016996.1:0-27319 GCA_032466535.1 Forpus xanthops
AAACATCTCAAAGCGCATCTTACCAGGACACACCTTGCTTGAACAACCTCCAAATGGCACAGTACTTTACAGCACATGTATGGAACTACCAAATGAAGGCTTTGCAGATCTAAGAAAGCACATTTGGGAAATGCTAAACATCTCACCTCTTTCACTCTAATTGTACGTACTTATTCCACTCAAGTAGCTTCACAAGAATTACCCAATATGATGGCCCTCAGCTTGAGATAATAGTATCTATAGAGCTCCCTATAGCAGAGACAATAGAGACAAGTGATAATCATAAGCAAATAGAAAAATAAAGCATGCCTGACACTGGTAATGTTAACTGAGGTATGCATGCAATTTTTTGGGGAAAAAAAAAAAAAACACACACATAAAAAACCTCAACAAACCTCAACAAAACAAAAAAACAAACACACCACACAGTTAACTTCCCAATACAAGAAAATAATAACCTAATCCTAATCCAAGTCTGCATAAAGAGAGACAAAATTCAAGCTTTTCTGTTCCTCTGCAGATCCAAGGTCAACAAAAATGGAAGACTATTAAAAGGTGCAGACGGAAGCAAATGACTACAGACTCAGAAGAATTTCTGAAGGATAACATAGAGTCACATAATCACAGAATGGCTGAGATTGGAAGGGACCTCTGGAGATTCAGTGACTATATTTTCAATGACAATATCCAATAACTGGAAGACAAAGTTAAAACATTTTCATGCGAATCTGCCTAGCAGTACAGATAAATACAGAATGACTGACCAGGAGTTCTGATGAGTTCTGCTCTAAAGGACATATCTGGCATCCAGTTAATGCTGGGAATGCATGATAAGACCCATGTAAACAACAAACATTTTGTACCTGCTAGTATAGCATTTGAGGCATGCATTCTTGTCAATAAAACTGATACAGTCTCAGTTTAGTGTAAGATCAAGATTCAACTTCATCATAGCTCATAGGCATACACATTTCATGAAGAGCTACACAGAGGCCATCAGTTCATGCTTTTATCATCAGCAAGAAGACATTCATACAAGTTACTAAACAAACATGCCTTCTGACAGTTGGTAAACATGGAGGTTAAAAAAATAATTTAGCAAATCCACACTTTTGCCTGCCTGAAATTATCCAACTATTTGCAAACATACATAATCAAAGAACTCCTCTGTGTGTGTGTGTGTGTGTCTGTATATACTGAGGTTCTCTGAGAGAGATACATATAATCCCTGTATACAAAAAAGCTCTACATATATAAGCACAAAAGTTCTTTAATTATAGAGGTATGTACATATATTTTGTATATACACATCTCTCTCAAATAACCCAATTCATTTTTTTATATATGTGTGTGTGCATATATATATATATGTAATACCAGTAAAAATAAAAATTGTTTTCTTCACCTTCAATCAGCAGAAGCAGGTTTCCACATGTTTGGAAGTAGGCTGTAACCATGGGAAAGAAATTATCATGAACATAATGCTCATTTTTGTCTGAAAATCCTGAGGCTCCTGATCATTTATCTTCTGCAGCAAGTTTTTTTTAAATTCATTGTTCCATCTCTGAACAAGATTTGCATGTATTTCCCTATCAAGGCTGTCTGTAACAGAGATAAAGCATAGCCCTACAGTACATGAGCACAAGGTACAGCAGTTAACGAAGAGTAGGTTCTTACAAAGTACCAGTTACATATCATTAGCTACTCACAGGCATACCCTGACCTCAGAGCCACTGCTTTTGCTTAGGAAGCTGGCATGCAGAACACGCAGAATAACAAAACACAGGTGAAACAAATCCTACTGAAAAAACTGAAAGCAGAGAATCCCTCAGTGAAGAGATCACCATGGCTGGGTTCTCATCTTCACTGAAGTTCCTAACATACTGCAGCTAAGTCAGTCATAAAAAATACCAAATCAGAGTAAGGTGCAGTACATACTCTTCCTCTAATATGCAAACTTCACATGTATGAAGCCAAAAAATGTAATTCAAACAAGTTACCACAATTTTCACAGACACGGAAAAAGAGAAGCTGCATAAAACAGAATTGCAGTCTCTCAAGAATGAAACTTTGCCAGCTTCACCCCTCTTACATTACTGACTTTTTCTCTCCTGCCTGCTGGAGAGCTCTCTTTTGCCTAGCCCAAGCAAAAGGGATAAGAGAGGAGGTGGAAAATTCATGTGGAAATCAGGAAAAAGACAATAGTTCTGAGCAGATCTCACCTGACTTTAACAACACAGAGTAAGTATCAAAGTGTGGCACTAACCTATGGGGGGGGACCAGCCAACCATTACTCTGGCTTAAAACAGGGCCATTTAACACCCTCCAATTCCAGAATGCATCCCACGCCTACCAAAGGAGGCAACATCTTTCTTTTAAGAACCACGATTTATGCATTAAAAATACTGATTAAAAAAAGCTAAGCATACATATTTTAATTGTCTGTAACAAGTAGTCGCCTTTATTTTAGCAGTAAATGTTCAACCAATTGCCTTAATTATAAATATAATTAGTGATAAATTGAAGAGGTGATAATGTAGAACTTATAAATTTGGCAGAGTTTGTGAGGAACATGCTTCAAACCCAACACACCTTACCTTTGTTACCTTCAGGTACTACCCAGCATTAGATTGCTCTGCCATTTGGACTTAACACCCCATACACACAAACCACTCTCTCAAAGAAGGTAAAGCCATCTTTGATTGACTATCATTGGAATAGTTGTTTGAAACCAGTAATCACACAGTTCTTTCAAATTCTTATCGTATTACCAGTATTTTATTGGAAACAGATGTTAGCAGCAGAACTTGGTAAGAATTATTGAACAACTTTTCTTTCAATTTCATAACAAATTAGGCAGAGCTTAGTTGATGCATCTGAAAAAAGTTAGAGAATCGCAAGCCCTAAGGCACAGGACTGGGTGTCATAAATTTAAACCACCACCAGCTGAAATGCAAAGGCATTAGAAACATAACCTTTTACTCTGTAGAAGAAATTTCTTTTGTAGATGATAATCTTTATTTGTTAATAAATTCTGAAGTCTCAACAGCAACCAAAAGCTACCATTTCAATGTCAAAAGCCAAGCAGGATTCTTACAAATTTATTATTAAAATTCCCTGAATGTTTACAAATAAGTTCTGAAGCACAAATAAATAAACAAATAAAATTTAATTTCTTTATTAAAGGCTATTTTTGGCACAGCTATCATGAAATAATAAAGAGTTTTCAATTTGTAACATGAAAGCAAGAAAGAAGCTAGTGAAGGGAATAATGCAGAAGACACTTCACATTGTGAGTCTACCAATTTAAATAGAAAGGAAGATACTTTCAGTGGTTGTCTTCAGCTTCAGATTGGCCCCTAGTAATCCAGTTTACTGCCTCTAAAGGCACTCTGCAATACTACTTATAAAAATATAACTGTCAAACAGAAAAAGATGGGGACTTGTCAATCACTGAGGTTCTGGAGTGCAAAAGTGCTTCCCTTAGTAAGATGCACTGAAAGAGCCTTTTGATCAAAGTAATGCAAAAAAAAAAAAAAAAAAAAAAAAAAAAAAAGAGGAGTTAGGAAAAAAAAAAAGTACTGTGTACTAGCCAGGATTGCCAGTCTCCATCTAGCCACCACGTGTCTTCTGATGACTGTTATGAGTTAACTGTGAAAATGTAATTAAGATATTCACCATTCACTGTAGACCTTGTTCTTCCATTAACAGTAAAGGTTAATTTTATGGAAAGTAAGTTCCCCTGAGGTCTGAAAGAAAGCTAAGCCAACCATGGTTTTATTTTCTAAGTAATCAAGGTAACATCCTAACTTGACTGTTAAGCAGCAGTGGGAAAAGAACACAGTGCATGAAACAATATCTGGAGGCACATCTGGCCCTTAGTGGCTTATAAAAATGAACATTATACTCACTGACTTAACCGTAAGAAGGTAAACTACTAAGGGGTCAAGAACAACCTCTACAATAAGTCAGCCAACGAGCTCAAGTTGCCCCAGGGAATCAAAATCTGCTAAATCAAGATCTATACCTGTAAGAAAGTCAGAAATAAAACATCCTAATTAGGCATTTTCTTTATTTTGGGCTTTAAAGTTAACACCCACAGTTCAAACGCTATTATTCAGAAACATCATTTTACCCTTGCTCTGCAGTTATATTAAAATATTTACAAAGGAAGAGGTGATAAAGGAAACAAAAATGAAGATGGCTTTCATTATGACTTTCTTTCCTATGTATCTGTATGCAGCCTAATGTTACCATTAATAAGCCCCAAGGGCACCAAATACTGATTTCCTTTTTTTTTTTTTAAATATGAAAAAAATTATTTGTATGATACCATTTGCTGAAAGCAAAGCATGCCTAAATACAGGCTGAACAGTCTTCTTTAAATCACCTGTTAATAACAGAAATAAAAATTAATCATCACAGAGATCACTTAATCAACAAAATACTTTGAAGAGGAAGATGAATCAGAAACAGATACAGTTTTGATGTGGTTACAACTATCCCCTTCATATCAGGTTTTAAGAACAAATATCTACAATGTAAGACAAATACAATGTGAAAGGGAAATACAGCCTGCTTTGACCGTCTCTTGCAGAAATCAAACTCAATGAGCAAATGTGCAATGAGAACACCTTCTGTGAACAGTGAAAAATGTGTTAAGTAATGCAAATGTTCTGCATGATTCAGAAGCAAAGGGTAACCCAGTAACTTGGATTACAAGAATGTACTTTATCTTCTCTTACTTTCTTTGATGGGGTGAAGAATATCACAGACATTCAATCAAAATGAGCGACGTGCCTTCCAAGACAAATCAGAGCACTTCTTCCCAAAGTTTTTAGGGTTTTCCACCCAACTCTTCAAATACTATAAATACAGAAGTGTAATTTTCCCATTCATTTAGAAGTAAGTTCTATTGAGAGCACAGTTAGATCAAAAATACTCAACATACAGGGTCACTTGGTATACCTGTAATCAAAGATAACAAACTGTACCTCTAAAACATAAGACAGACAGCCTGTCCTCTTAGGAGCAGTTTCTCAACAAATGCTCTATCTGTAGATCTTAACATCCATGTATACCAAAGCAGATCTCTTCCTTCAGCAAGTCTTCCCCTGTCCCAACCATCAAGGAAAAAATTTACAATGCTGTTCAAAAACCAGCTGTGTCAGCACAGCTGACATGATACAATTACGCTGATGCAACACCTTCTTATCACAGAAAAGGGAGATTTATCTTCCCATCCCATGCTTCCAATCCCTCCCGTGCTTCTCTGACAGCATTAAAATGAACGGAACTTTTTTTTTTGGTAGCAAATCACCCCCATTTCCAAAAAAAAGGCAGATTTCTATCAAATCACAGATTTGGATCAGCTCACTGACAATACCAGACAAGTCTGTCAAGTAAGACAAACACAAGGGTTCACAAAACACTATGTGCAAAAATCCTGACACGCCTTAGGGGTGTTCCCTTCCATGGCAGCAAGTTGATGAAATTTTACACTTTTGTTAAGTTGGGACAAAAAGCTGGCAAAGGTGTTTAAAGTCTGTGATGTTTTTTCTCAACTATTTTTCTGAAAGCTTTTTTTTTTCTTAATTATTTTAAATTTCTCTTTGTACAGTTCAAAGTCTGAGAATATTTGCCTTAAGTTACAGCCATTTTGCAAACAGCTCCAGAAGAACCCTGGCTGACAAAGATTGCACTTGAGGGTGTTACTGTGCCTTTCTAGTATGGCTAAAATGGATGGACTCAGGTCATAGCAACATCCATCTCTTGTATTGACTGAGGAAGTCTGTCCAGGACCATTGGTCAGGTGCCCCAGACTGCTGTTCCACCCCACAATTCTTGCTATTGAGACCCATGCTAGATGAAACATACTGACAAACGCATCCATGCTAGGTGTTAGCCACACTTGTGCTTTGTAGCCATATTAGCAGCATATTAATCCAGTTGATTTTTAATCAAAACTCCTGTCAGACAACACTAAAGCAGCTTTAGAAACTGTAGTGCCAGGTCAGAAACACTGCAACAGAATACACTGTCTCTTCTGGCAAACTCATTTTAAAAACATGAATTTCATAGGTTAAACCCTGTATCAGCTAACTTTATGCTGAACCAAAAACCTTAATCTATCCTTAACTGGCATAAAGACAACTAGTCAGCAGCAGAAACACCACAGTGCATGCTTCAGCCACTTAGCAGTATGTACTTCCATACCCACACTAGTCCAGGCACTATGAATGAATCCAGTATTACAGGTTAGGAACTACAGCTAGAAACAGTATATACTTTTTACACAGAGAGAGGTAAACATGTAAATGAGCTCAGACACAAAGTATGATGCTTTGGATAGACACCTTAGCACAGTATACTGCTTTTGGTATGGAGCCAAGTCATGTACTGCACTCTAAGAGAACTGCTATTTGAGAACCCAACAGTTTTTCAGCACCATCCAGCCATGCATGCCCTTTGGTTTTTAGTCTGTCCTACTGTGCATCCACAGCTAACATAGTAAAACCTTTCTTTAGCACTGTCAGCTTACTGTAGTATTTCCAGTCTAGCAAGAACTTTCTACGTACTTTATGCTCTTCATACACACCAAGAAAGTAGCATCGCATCCAGCTGCTCCTGAGTCACCACTTAGGTCTGATAATTCATATGAATGCAAGAAGAACCTGCTTTTAAGAAACTCTGTAATAATTTCTCTGTACAATTCAATTAGTCTGTTTCACAGCACTGAACTCATTAAAGCTCCTCTTTCAGTTTGCTTTAAAAGTTAGGAACTTACACATGCTCATTTTCACCCTCAAAAACTGAATGCTTATTTCTTCAGAAAATAAAAAATACAGTTTGCATGAATTGGTTGCATTATTCAGAGAAACACAAAGAAAGCAAAATGAAGTAATATTCCTGCAGTATTTAAAGCACACACACAGTTGATCTCAAGAAAAATAAAAGGAGGACTACATGGGCAAAGCTCACTTGTGTTTGTGTGTATCTGACAAGTGCAGACATGGCCTCTGTCCCAGGGTCACAGTTCAAGTTTCTTAGACTTCTTTGAGAACATCCCAGTTGAAACAGATGACTATTTCAACATCCATGTCAGTTTGCCCATAAATCTTGTGCTTGCTAATGCTACCTGGTTTACATTTACCTATGCAAACATTCCTACCATGAAAAAAAGGAGCAGCAGCAGCAGAGAAAATACCGAGCTGCCATCTCTGCTGCCAAGCCTACAGTCACAGTACCAGGATGCTGGGAGGTACCACAGGGGCCATTGTAGATTCCCTTGAATTCCATCAGAGGTCTTCCCCACTAAAATAGTCTTTTCTGAGAAGAGATCACTTCATTATCTTCCCAAACTCCTTCTAAATTTCTGGGGGAGAATGGAAAACTTAATACACCTGAAATTTCCCAGACTCCAGTGTTTCTGTTAACTTGTTCGATCTGATTTGCTTCACCAGAACACCAACTAATTTTCTTCTATTTTTTAAATCACTAATTTATCAACTGTGTAACCGTATTGCATGGAGTTCGGGAATTCAGAAGCTTTTGTTGATAAAGCAGAGTTTTTCAGGTAGGCAGGTAACAATAAGGTTTTGGAAATTATGTCCTTGTTTGCTTTTACAAAATACAAATTGGAAACTTATAATGCATAAACATTTAAAGTGTTTGGAACATCATACATATAATCATCATAATGTGAATTCTCAGATATTGGTAAAATGACACAGAAGAAAACAAATCTGGAGGTAGGATTTGTGTTGACTTGCTTTCTTTGCCATGGAAATGCTAATACTGAGATCTTACACCTGGAATAAAAACTTGGATCCAATATAGATTTAAAAGCACACCACACTGTCTAAAAAACTATGAACTTCTCTACTTCTCTCCAGGTACAAAACACAGCTTTCAAAAACAGCTTTCTAATCCATGGGATACCAAAAGAACTTTCTATACAGTCTCTGAATGCATTTCTTAAGGACACAAACTGGCATTAAATACAAAAAACTAAAAAAAAAAAATATTCACAGATTGCACACCCAGATAATTCATATTGGTTCAAAAACTACTGATTGTGTGTTACAGCTTTTTTCAAGTATTTTGACAGTAAATTAAAAGGCTGAAATGGAAAAGCAAGGCTGGTTTCATTCTTCCCTCAAACCAGGGTGGTCTATGGCAATTTCTGATACCATGGGTGTTGCCGCGGAAACAAAATGAAAACAGGTGCCATCAAATACAAATTAAAGATTTAGTTCTATTTTAAACCACCATAAAGCAAAGTTTCCATAAACTTTTTAACTGATACTACTACAAATTTGACAATACTTTGTAACAAGAAAAGGATTATAAGTTGTCTTTAGACCATCAAGTTTTAACTGAAACAAATTTAGACTGATTGGCAACCCTTCCTTTAAATAAATAAATTTCTTCCATTAAATATGCATCATCCTCTTTAAAATGACCTAGAGTACACTTTGAGGCAATGTAATACCAAGACAGAATCAGGGTATATACAGTCTCAATAAGCTTTCTTCAGACCACACTTTACCTTCCTTTTAATCTATGCAAATTTTTAGATTTTTAAAAAAGTAAATAACCAGTACATGCTAAGTGTTCAAAAGAAGTCAGGAAGTAGCAGTAAAAGTTTAATATTTTCCTCCTAATCTGATTGAGGTTTTCTCCCATATGATTAAAAATCAGATAAATATGCCTTTAACTAAAACCCAAGTAAATACACTTTTGCTTTTAAAAAATGTAATAACATGTTAAGAATTTGGTGATGTAGTAAAGTCTACAAAGTGGTTCTTCCAAATCAACTAGCTAAACTTTCACATGTTTTCTGTCAGTGTAAGAAAAAATGAACATATAATCCACTTCAATAACTAAGCATTGATTCAGGCTTCCAAGAATCTCTTAAAATTATTTACTGAGTTCTTTTTTGGCTTAATAAGACACTAGTCACATACAAAAATCCAAATAGACCTACCTCAATTAAAAGCAATACACAAATTCCCTCCTTTTTAATAAAGCCAGCTGCCAGACCTCTTGATAAAAATTAACCTTGTGTATTTTGTGCTAATGCTGGAACTTGACAGATGATAGAAATAAAAAGAAGTATCTGTAGTAAATATATATAGCTCTCAACTTAAAAGTTTTGAAACCTGCTGTACATTTTACAATATCCTTCAGGTTATTGTGGAATTTTTAGTAAAAGGAATTCTCATAAATCTATCCATAAACACCTTGCTGAATAATTTTCCAAGTCCATATTGTAAGTTGAAAAGAAGTTTAATAAATTCAGCATACAATGATGTGCATGAATGATGGAAAGGCTTTTTCAAGTAAGAAAGTAAAGTTAATAAAAAACTTTCATAACACTAAAATTGTGATTCTAGTTTTAATGCATTTTGATGATTTATTACCAATTGCCTATTTCAAATAAAATTTTCTTGAGATCTTCAAGTTGCAAAATAGTTTTGCTTTGCACTTTGATCTTTGTTTACAGTTTTACTAACATCACAAATGAGCAGATCTATAGTGATTGAAAACTTCTGAATAAGCTTTTTGGTAGAGGTCTGTTTGCTTGTTTATTTTTAACATTTGCCCAGGGAGAAAGCAGTCAGCTCAGCAGCAGAAAATAGCATTAACCTATGCTGTGCTAGGTTTGTTGAATACATTCCTGGCTTTACCCACATTATCAGTTCTATCAAATAACCTTGAGCAATGGTTATAGATGTAGGGCTTGATGCAACGCTCAGTCAAGTCATCAAGAATTATTCCTCCAATTTCATGGCTTCATTCAGCCTCCATTTACTGTTCCAACATCTTTGAAAAATAATATTCCCAGATCAAACAAACATTTCCCTATTAAAGCATCATTCAAATCAATGTGTAGTATCATAGTAGGGTCCTTTTTTCAGATTCGCACTTCTAAGAATCTGAATCATACACAAAAGATACACAGCATTACATGAATCTGACCAAGATCAAACTTCTTTTACAGTTACTTCAATTAAAGTTTCAAGTTAACTCACTTGTGTGTAATTATGAAATTACAGTACTCTGCTTACTTTGAAAGTGATTAATCAAAGTCAGAGAAAACCAACCATCAACTGAAGTATATTACATATTTCCTATTCAGGGGTAAGTCTAAAAAGATGAACTAATTTAATTTAATTAAACCCTCATTTAGAAGCATGAAATAAATGTTCTCCATTTAATTCAAATTAAACTCCAGTTTCAGTCCAAATTTCAAATATTCTCTGCTTCTGCTACCTTATTACACATGACAGATTAACATTTCCTTTTTGTGCATATTATGTGACCAACAAACCTGGTAATGTTAAAAAAAAATAAGGCTTTATATTTTTACAGTAATACACATTATTTCTTCTACCAAAAAAAAAAATCTAATGATATGAAAGAACAAGGATGCATTCTCTAGCTACAGTAAAACCCTTATGCTAGATTCTATGCCCACAAATATGTTTAACTGCACTTTTTTATATTGTAACGGTTTTACTGTGCGAACATTCAAGCCATCTCTTCACAAAAGGGAAAAACAAGTTAGAGAGACCCAAGAAAAAAAGAGGAGTAGATAAGAAAAGCAAAGCCTACAAGAAAACAATAATTCCATCAGATTGCAGACTTTTAAAAAGCTTTCATGTGGACAGTAATTAGGGCCTTCTCATTCTCTGATTTAATCATCAAACCCCAAGTAATCTAAAGCTTTCACAGTATAGTATCAACACTAATGTCATATCATTCTGTGCTGATTAGACAAATATGAATGAGTATGAACCCATATAAAGCATTGATTCTTTCTAGTGAAATCTTCCAGACTTCACATAGCTTCCTGTCTTACCTCAGCAGCATCCTGAGCACTTCTAAAGCTGAACTCAAACTAACCCTATATGCCATTACCCCCAAACTTTATCACCCCCATATTTTACTTGCTTCTGCTCCTCACAGCCTACCCTATACCATATTTCCTCTCTATGAAGAGACAGATACTGACAAGGTAGTACTTTGATTAAAACAAATTTGACTATCAGGCCAGTTCTGCACCTCATTTGCCAGAGGACAAAATGCTTTTGGTGGTGGTTTTTTTTTTTTGTTTGGATTTGGGTTTTTTTTGCATCCTATCTTGCTTTCACAAAAGTATTAAAAAACCTCTTCTTTCCACATGAAATGGGCTAATGTTAAGCACATGAACCCTCTGCACAGCAAGCTGTTAAGTCTTGGAAATCAGATGCTGTCATGCTAGCACATCACTTTCGGTGAGGCTCGATACCTGTAACTGAATCGGTAAAGTCAAGCAATGAATTACCAATTGCCATTTAAGTAAATTAATAAAGTAGCACAGGCTTTATTTCATGTTCTACATTCAGATGCCTCTAGACTTGTCTTCAGTATCTGAGGACAACTCACATATTATTTCTTCTCACTCTGTTTATCCTTTTTGGGTAAGCCGTGGTTTGGCATTTACGAACTTTCATTAAAACTCAATGCTAGGCATGCTGAAAAAAATTGGAATAAATAATATTTCTACATCACAAGAAACCAGACTATACCTCAGGGGCACTTGCCTGGGTTGACCTCCTCACTCCTCAGAATATTCCCTGCTGCCTCCTTTACAGTGAGTACCTAGAAGGGCTTATAAGCCAATAAGCAAATGAAATCCTTTTGAAATTCACTTCCTCCATGAAGCTATGTTCAAAGAGTACTGTGCCTCTGACTATGCCTAGAATTTTCACAAAGAATAGGAGCCAATGGATGAAAACACCTGAACCTTCCCTTGTGATCAGTAGATCTAGCATGTAGATATCAAGTTTCTAGCAAAGTCTATGCAAATATTTCATTTAGGTATGCACGTCAGGTATTTGCTCACAAAAAAAGGAATACACAGAGATCTAGTAGTTCAAATGTACACAATTACTTACTTTAACTTGCTTAACATTCATTATCTCTCAATTCCAAAAGCCCTGCTAGGGATCAAGTTTGGAACTGGCCTGCACCTCACCAGGAACCATACAGTTAAAGTGTTCTGTCCACACAATATAAATGCTGATCAATCTTCAAGGTTAAAAAAGAAAAAAATTAAAAACCTATGTTTAATTTGAGAAATTAAATCCTGAATGAAAAATGCATTTGGCATTTTTTTATTTCAAAACATATAGCTGAGAGAAGTATCTTATCTGTTTGGAAGACTTTTATTCATAAAAAAAAGTCACCAAACAATGATTATTCACATGCTGATCAGAGCAGGTAGACAGGTGCTTACTGATTTGAAGTAGTAGCAATTTTTAAACAAGAATTTAAAGCTTCCTTTTTAAAACTCCTTAAATAAAATCACACTTCTACAGAGTTCAAACCCAAAAGAAAGCTGTTAAAAAAAAAAACTACCAAGATATAATATCCAGATTACCACTGCTATTAGTGTAAGCACAATCAGTATATGATTTGAACCATATAATACTACTACTGTCTCACAGAAAAAATGCTACAGAGCCTATTTCCATATGGAATTACATTTCTCATGGTGATTTATGTGGAGAGCAACTCTTATGACATTGGGGTTTTTTATTTAAAAAATAAAATATATCTACATAGAGAACATACTTTCATTTTCTGTTAGACAAATACTGTCTGGCACTAATTGTGCTCTTTTTTTTTTTTTTCTTGACTAAAGTTGTAACACCTATTTGAAATTCTGGGTATAAATTGTACCAGAGATGCAACCATATTATGAAGCAACACCTACCTTTCAGCTGCACTCAAACTGAAGGCCAGTGGAAGTTTAACCTGCGAACTTTGGCTGTATCATGGCAATAGCATTTAAGGATGAGAGAACAAATGAGTTGGAGAAGGAGGGAGGCTTTGTAGGGATCCAAATACCATGAAAGTTGTAGAACCCTGTCTCATTGATAGACCGAACTAGAGAGTCCAAAAGGCAGGTAGGACAGGAGTAGCAGAGACTCCGGTTTTGCAATTACTTTTAAGTCAACCTCAGCACCAACTTGGCTGATCCCCAAAAAGGGACAACCCAGCTCTCCAACAGGTTCCAGCCACATATTTTTGTCCCCACCTAGTCTAATCGCCATATTAACCTTATCAGTGAAAGCTACTTCTTGTTACTTGGTTAGTTTTCAGAGGGATCCATTTTCTGACACAGCTCATCATGTGGCCACTTAAACGCTCACTCCAGCATTAATAGGTGATGAAAATACATGGCAACAGGAAGGAATACCACTCTTCTGCAGTCATCACCTGCATTTAGGTCAGTTTAAAGCAAACAACAACTCCATTTAAAGCCTAGAGGTCCAAAGTTCTTCCAACAGCTCTTTGGGAAGCCTGCAGCAAGACATGCTTCTCCAACTTAAGACGCTGATGTGATATTGTTAAGGCAGTCATCTGAGGTCCCAGTGTAAACATACATTATAAATTACATCACAATTTATTATTTATGGATTTAGAATTACTATGGCATTGTGTAAGTCAACATACACTAAAATCCTATTCCGAGAAATCAGATCTTTTAAGACAAGACACAACACAACGGAAGACCTAGAGGAAGGGTAGGAAACTTTTGTTCTTTTAACTGCATGCATTCTTACCATTCAAAGAACTAGATGTGTCATAGTCACATATGATTTTTTCAAAACCTACGGTTTAACTATTTTAAAATGATTTTAATGTACAAAGACACTTAAAAGCACATCATATATTTAATTGCAAGGAACTATCATAATAGAGAATGCACAACAGAAGTATTTAAGAATTATGACCTCCCTGAGGAATCACAGTGAGTTCTTCCAGAGCTCACTATCATTCTTTCACAATATTTTAAAGAGGTAGTAAAATAATAAACAGTAATGTACAATCAGAAATCTATATTTTAAATCTCTTTAAATATTAGCTCACTGTATCTAAAGGCAGCAGGCAAGATCTCAAGTTACAAATTAACAAAGAGTGTCTCATAGAAAGTTTTTAAAAGCAAAAGGACTTTTAGAAGTTAACTCGAACTCTTTTCTAAAGATAAGCAAAAGCACTAAAATAAGAAAACCAGATAATGTACTTGTACAAACCTACTCTAAATTAAGAGCAGTAATGCTGAGATAAGATAGATGAACTCTCAGGGAAAATAATAGAAACTGATGAGACAATTCCATCTGCTGGAGGGAACAAATGCAAAAGTTACTACACAGAAAGACATCTGACATCTCTAGAAGCAGTTTTTCAGTTTCCTCTTTCCTCAACTTCTGGCACAAAAAGCATAGAGGAAATAATTTTCTCAATGATTAAAAACTGGTCTCAACCAGACAGCAATGCTCAACATAATACCCTCCTTGGTTCTTACAGCTTTACACAGCAATAATTCTCACTTCAATCTCCAGTTTTAATGCAATATGCTGAGAATAGAAAAAACTGGGAAATGGTAGATTGTTATAAGATACATCAGGAATAAAAGGTTATTACAAACAGATTAGTCCAGGCTGGAAATGACACAGGCTAAGCAGGAGGCATGGATAATCTGGGTAAGTGCCATGGAAAAATAAATATCATGATTGGACTTAAGGCAAATGGAAGCAGTTCAAATTGGCTTCCTCCAATTCACTGCAGAACATGTGATGCCCACATGTCCATTTCCAACAAACCTCACCATAAAGAAACAAAGGCCAATACTGTGAAGTGTTGAAAAACACATCTACCACCAGCTTCTTCCATACCACAGCAATGTGAATTACTGCAGCTGCCTGATAAGCATGAAAGAAAAGGGTTTGGAGGATTTTTGGCTCTTTTTTCTTGGGGGGAAGGGAGGAATAGAGCTACCAGCATTCATCTGAAGCACACCAACCTGTCAGTGTGTTGACCTTGCAAAAAAGAAGAAATTTTATAAAATACAGATTGCAGTATTACAGTAGGTCTGCAAGGCTCGGTGTATGGCTGCGGCCAAAGGCTGTAACTCACCCAGCCCACTCCCCCTGTGTACATGCTCCTACAATGGGAAGTTCTAGCAGGTTTCTATCAGGTTAATTTTTCAGAATATCAGTTCCTTTATCCAACTCCATGTGAGGCCACAAAAATGCTAGTTTGCTTAACAGAAAGGTCAGGAACCCCTGACTAAGGATAGGCTGTTTCTATAACCAGCAGCCCACACCTGAGTTGGCTTAAATTGATCATAAAAATCACAGCCTTGCAGGAATGAGTGATCATGTCATTGCATGAATACAAAGAAAAATCTTTGGTAAGGGTGGTCCTAGAGAAAGGACCTAAAAAACAGATGTTCTTAAGGTTTAAGATTAGCTTTATGGCAAAGTGCTGTTAATCTCCTTGCTAATAAAAGACAAGTATCAGCAGTAGATGAGTTATGATCAAGTAAAAGCTCTGCAGCTTAAAAAGTTATTCCACAAGAAAGGACTCTCACATGACAAACTCGATATCGTGGCTTGATTAGCAAACACAGAAGATATTTCAAAAAGGTTACAAATTTTTACCAACAAGCAAAATCACAACTATCGCAGCAAAACAGTGCCAATCTTTACGATTACAGATGAAAGGGGAAGAGTGAGACTTAGAAACAAACAGACAGATAATGCATGAAGAGGAAAGACTGAATAGAGCGGTTAATGGTTTGAATTAAATCCAGACAGTGGTAAGACATAAATACTTTATCACTACAGGCCAGCATACATGCTGCAGTCAGTGGGGGACACAGGAACACAGCTGTTAAAGACATATCACTGCAGTTTCAGAGTAGGAGATGGAGTCTTGCTCTAGAACCACACTGAAGCCCCCCTTAATTATATCCATTATAAATCCATAATTGCTCATCCCAGCAGAGCAATCAAAGGCAGATGCAAACACTGCTACCCACATTAAACCTGGCTACTGCACAAACTACTGTATCCAGTGCCTGCTGGATGGGTTAAGTTACTCAGGTTTGAGTGAACTTTGACTTACCAGAAAACTCCTTGCTATTTCTAGTGACTGCATCACTGCATTTCAGGGCAACTTTGAGGATGTTGGTATTGTTTCCTCCTTTGCAACTACTTGAAAACACCCCTCTTCAATGAAAACTCAGAAAATGCTGAAGTTTCACTTTTCATCATTAGCAAAAGCACAAAAGGCCTCTGACATCAAATATGTGAGGCATTCCATAATTCTTACATGAACAAAGCATTAAACTTACTGGGCTGGCAATTAGCCTTGACCTTTGAGCCTCAAACCAAGTACAACAACTGCAGGTTTTGCTGAACTTAGGTTTGCAGCAGAAATAAGTGAAATAGCATTGATGACACTTACACAGCCAACTATACTAGAACATGAATACTTAAACAGAAAAATGTGCCTGTTTTTTCTCCCCCCCCCCGCGAAATTCCATTTTGCATCCTCCACTTCTCATTCTTTCCCAGCTGAAACTAGTACAATTCTTTGGAGTAGCTAGAGTGTGGTTAAGCAGAGGAAGCTATGCTTGTTTGCATAGAATCTGCTATTTCCTCTCTGCCAAAACACTTGTTTAAAGAAGTCATGTAATATTTCTATTAAGCTGTAAATGCAGTTGACAAGGAAATGGCCTACTGGCAGTGCATTACCTTTGTGGCAGTGCCAACTAGCCTACAGCAAAATAGTGCACATGGTAATTTCAACATGCATTCCCAAGTAACAAAATTGTGCCTTACATAAATACCACAGAACTCCAGCAACATCTAGAAAAAACAATGAAAAATTGCCCAAGCTTTCATGCTTGCCTGATCAATTCTGTGTCATAACTAAAACAAAGTAGGAAAGCATCTACATATGTCCAAAAGTCTTGTGAAGCTATATCATATGACACTGGGAAAACTATTGCAACTTAAATCTGTGTATTTCTTGTTAACCACTGTAACAACTCACTAATAAAAATTAAGAAAAACTGTACGTATCAAATATACAAAAGAGCACTAACTGCATACAAGCCCTTAAAAACCATAACGTAATTTATTAACAAGAACACATGTTCTATGTAATCCAGAATTGTTGTGTTAAATTACTTTGGCCTTTGATAGCATTCATTTGATTTCAAGAATTAAACAGATTCACAAGCTTTCAAACTCAGTGACCTTTGATTTATAAGCAGCTATTATCAGAGAAAATTTTTACACATATGACAACACAGACCTCTCACCTCTCAACAGCTAGCGTTAACTACATAGGATGTTAAAATGAACTCAGATTTAATTAAGACATTTTCACTAAAAGAAAAAAAAAACAAGCATGATTCAAATGTATTTAATTTGGAATCAGTAGTTCCTAAAATATTTTTTAAATGTTATTTCCTTTTAAATTCCCATAAATGTTATTTCCTTTTAAATTCCCATCACCAACAAGCTTCAAATGATACTTACTTCGTTCTCAGCTTTCATCTGA
This sequence comes from Forpus xanthops, assembly GCA_032466535.1. Taxonomy (NCBI): domain Eukaryota; kingdom Metazoa; phylum Chordata; class Aves; order Psittaciformes; family Psittacidae; genus Forpus; species Forpus xanthops. The sequence continues at coordinate 17,413 of JASSUY010016996.1, forward strand.
GTATTTTCAGTTTGAATGATAATGTTAAAATTGTTAATTACACAGTAAAAAAAAAAAAAAAAGATACAGGAGAAGTACTACGCTTTTATTCCAAAATTATGTAATGCTTCTAACTGCAAAACACTCTCTAATTTTAACAGAGCTCCACACTGCCATAAAACTTCAAGAAACATCTCTGCTCAACAAAGCAAACAAACAAATCCAGAATGCAATAGCACTAAATACACTTGAACTCATATACGGATTACCCACAGTAATCATATAATAACAGTAGCTTCTCTTTCAACAATCGTGACTTCCTTACATTAAGATCCTGATATACAAGGTACCCATAAAAGAAAACCGAATAATCTAGTATGCATGCCATTTCTGCAGCAAATCACAAAGATGGAAATCTGCTTTTAGCAGTATAAACTGCCTTACTAATATTAATGCTTTAGATATAAGCAATTCAAGAGCAGGGTATTTACTGATGCCCAGCACAATCAGCGTAGCTGTTCTATAGCTCATTTCAAAAAGATGTATGAGTAACAGCGTCAGCAGTTATTCCTAGCAAAATATTGCTCCCCATGAACTTCTCCAAGTAATTCCTTTGCAACTACTACTTTCTGTAAAGCAACTAATTCTATTTACATTTTATTTCGCAAAAAGTAAACTAATTTAGTTATAGAGTTTAAAAGTCAGTAATAAATAAAAATTGTCAAGGGTTACAAATATCAGCAGTGCTCACATAGGACAACTCCAAATTCTTCTTTAGGTCATCTTTACTCCAAAACTCCCTTTTCAAAGGAGAATGTCTCTTGGTTATGGAACTCTCCAAGTACAAGTACAGTATGGAACAGGCTCTGCATGTTGCCTTCAAGTCAATTGAGCACTTAGAGCTTTAGTTCTCCCTCAAGTAGGAATAAAGGCATTCTAAAATCTTTCGGAGATGTATTAAAACAAAGCAAACTGCAGTAAACAAGAAGCAAGACAGCAAGTGAAAATCCGTAAGTCTTAAAAATCTTTGTCCATAAACATCCAGTTTTACGATTCCAGCCTTAGGTTTTTGATTTTTTAATACAACAAACAAGGAAACACCACCATACATACTCACCCTCATTGGATGAATATCTGCATAAGGAGGCTTTCCTTCAGCCATTTCTATTGAAGTGATACCAAGGGACCAGATGTCTGCCACACAGTTATAGCCAATTTCTTGTATTACTTCAGGAGCCATCCAAAATGGAGTTCCTATAACAGTATTACGCTTTGCCATTGTATCCTGTAATTATATTATTTATGCAATTAAAACAGTGATGCTTGTTTTCAGATTATTTTGATATTAATTCTATATTTAAAAGTTAAATTAGCCACCAAAGGTCAAACGGTAGTGACTCCCAATTAAGACCAAACAGATTCGGCCCATCTGCATATAGAGGGTGAACAGGTGACAATGACCATAAACCTCAAACAAAAGTTTAAAGTGGGCTCATCAGGCACTTAAAGTACACTCAGTTATAAAAATATAAACCTAAAAACGAAATAGCTTTACAATACATTAAATACTCATCATGATAAAGAAAGTTAGCTCTACCACAAGTCGCTCTTCGGACACAAAATTCAATGCATAACAAAACAACATGGTTAAGAGCACTAAAGCATTTTAAAATTATCTTTCCAAAGGTACTTACTGTTAACTGGCCAGCCACACCAAAATCAGCTAATTTTGCATGTCCCTCAGTGTTAAGGAGGATATTTCCAGCCTTTATATCTCTATGTATTTTTCTCATAAAGTGCAAATATTCAAGTCCTTTAAGAGTAGATTTCAGAATAGTTGCAATTTCATCTTCTGTTAGCTACAAGAAAACATAAAATTATTCTCAGGTATACACAGAGTCCATATATTTGAACTATTTAAAACATTACAATTTCATAATGATTATTACAAATAATACTGACATCATACCTTAAGTATTTTACACAGGAATATGCCCAATACCATTTACAATTCAAAACTCTGATCTACTAACTTGATCCACACTGTTAGATTCTTACAAGTCTATAGAGTCCAATTAGAGCAAGCAAGCTACGAAACTAGAAAAAGGACTGATTTATGCACGTCAGATGCCAGGATATGCAGTATTCTCTTTCAATCAAAAGTTACTACTATCAATCAATAGTTACTATTCTTTAGATGTTGACATCCTTTATAAAGACTGCTGCACAGTTTCTAAAACAACTAATATATTTGTCACTTAGATCATACACATTAAATGTCAAGTTAAGCATTACCTTTGTCAAAACAAAGGTAATGGTGGTCACCCCTAGACTAGATGGCACATACCAACACTTCCCCAGAAAAAGAGATATAGCCCCAGTGGAAGGCAGGAGCTATTCCTCAAATATCCATGTCCTTAGGTTCCTTACACAGTTTGCCCAACATACTAGCACAGTTCCACATTTGGAAATAGATAAAAGGAATGTCATGTTTTCTTTACTTCTCCAACCCCAACGTATGAAATGTCTCCTACACCTACAATTAGTAGACAATTAGCAGTATTCAGCTTTTGTCCACCAGTTATTCCTAACCGCGATACCATTAGTTTTTCATTGCAATTTACAAGTTAGAGGGGATGAATTAAGAGCTTCTCCACAAAAAAAAATACATTAAAAAAAAAAAAAAAAACAAAACAAAAACACAAAAAGCAAAGGATAAAGGTGATAAAGGAGTACAGAAAATAATCAAATAATTATCACAAAGCTTGTAAAAAATATATTTGGCAGGAAAATAGCTTGCTAGTTATTATCTGCAGGGAGATAAAACAGCATGCACAAACACCCAAACAGTTCCCAACTAGTTTACAGAATTCTACTGAAGTCTCTCAAGTAAGATACTTCTTTTACAGATAGTGCCTTCATTTCATATAGAATGTAAGTAAATGCTAATTTTTGAAAATAAGTATTGCTCAATTTGCCTGTGCTCCATACTGACATAAAGTTGTAGAACTTCACACATACATATGTGCCCCAGTGACCATCCCCAAACCTTACTCAGCCCTGAAAACTAAGCCCTAGCAACTAAGATGTCAGGGTACTCTTACGCTGGAAGGCGCCAATAACTATTATCAGTTCCTTTAACTGTAGACAATTACAGAAATGACTAACAATGATTCCAAACAGGCTTTTTCTTACACCATTCTTCTCCTTGTTAACAAATGATGAAGAGAATGAATGCTCTCTGCACTTCTGGGTTCATTTTAAATGACCTGCACTCAACAATTGCTAGATGATATCCTCACAGGAAAATACAATCAGACTGAATATATGGCTCTTCAATTTCAGCCACAAATATCACACTTTTTAAATATCTACCAACAACATTGATTAGTTTGCTGTCTAGGCAAAGGTTTCCTGTTAGCCTTTAAGTGTAGATAACACACGAGCTATGTTATAATACATTATATTACAATCATGCTATAAAAATTGTACAATTGAACCAACAGAAATCTTAACACAGCTGGCCCTAAATATATTTTATAAGACATGTCACATTTTAGTAAGCACAGCTACCACCATGTGAAGATAATGCAATATGTCAGCCTGTAACTTTCAAAGTAGCTGTGGTCTGTTCTGATCTTCAAGAAAACATGTTCCTTTACATCACATTTACCAGTACATAATACAGCCATACTGAATTTTTAAGAGGTTTCCTTATGCTCCTTACTGATAACACGGCCTTCAGTTACTTCTGAGAATTAAGGCAGAATAGTTGAGGCTCTTTAGAACTTTGGTGTGCCCAAAATGAAAAGTACATTTTGCGTAGTTATACTCAGCTCTCCTTCATATCATGTTCACTATTCACTCTTCAGCCCAGATGAACAGAAATGTACTCTCTAATTAGTCAAGTAACTGAATACAAACTGAAAAACATAATTGCTAATTTTAAAGAATTGATAATTCCTCAAATTGAAAATTAAAAAAAAATTGATTTTTGAAGAAAAATATAATTGCAACAGGAATATTTATTGAATTATGTACATGCACCACAAAGGAAAACAGTAAGCCTGACATTTTTAAGCAGACCAGACAACCTTCAGTTTTAAAGCTTAAAAAACACCTCAATGATTAACCTATTATAAATAAAGAAGCGGTGTAGTCTGGGCAGTTCAAAATGTTTCTCTTATTTACTACTTTAGTAAGTTACAGAATTCATATTTTATCACAAATGATACAATAAGCTGCCACCTTGCAACAGGGTGACAGACATTTTATTACCAATAAAATACAATGTGGAAAAGGAAAAAAAAAAAAACTTTATTTTTATTTATCTGTCGCATAAACTACATGGACTAGTAAGTCATCACCTACCACAGTTGTTCATCTTCATTACTCTGCGTAACTGTAATAGGAACATAAGCTCCTGAACAAGTGTAACTAGAGAAACAGCTAAGAGTGAATCTTTTGCAGGTACTAGACCTCTGAGAATACATCTCAGATTTCCATCACATTTATTCTACAGTACAAGCAAAAAATCACACACAATTCATTCCACGTGATGCAATTTGTCAAGGAAATACAAAGAAACTATTCATGCAACTGAAACGCTGCTCAATTACAGTACACCAATGCTCTAATGTAAGACCTAAGCAAATGAACTTGACACATTCTCAGAAATGCAAGAAACTACAAAACTTAAGACGAATACTCTAATTTGGCTGCAACACTGGGCTGCATTTTTCCCTCTTTCTCTGTTTTTCCAATCCTACACATAAATTAAATTAAGCAATAGCAATTCCTTCCAGTTTCAGTTTTGAAAGCATTGGTACACATCCACACCTCTCTCCAAAAAAAACACTACGAGAAGTCCACAAGAAACAAAAAAAGCCCCACTCGGAGTCACATTAAGACAACAAAATGACTCAACAGAAAGGAAGAAATGATTAGTCAGCAAGATTTTCTCCACTTGAATTGCTCATAACAAGTTTTAATTATTTAACAAACAGAACCACTTCCCTATTCCAGCTTCTCTCCAGTCTCATAAAACCTGGGCATGGAGCCCAAGGGCACAGTTACACATAGATTCATACAGTGCCAAGCTCTGATCCCTCATTTCACTGCAACCTATTGCAGTAATTCCCACTGTGTGTCAGTCCTTCACTGAAAAACTGTGACCCTAGTTAAAAACAAAACTGTCTGACAAATTATTTTTCCCAACAAATCAGTTCCTTGATTCAGTTCATGGCACAGTCAACAAGGCTGTAGCAGACTACGAGCTGCTCAAACTGACATGGGTTTCCAAGTTCATGTGTTGCTATGCTCAAAGTGATCTAGTGACTTTTATAAACCTCTCTCTACACAGGCAGAGGATGAAATTGATGGTGCCATTAGCTCAACGCTCCACAGCAAGCAGTTACCGCCTCCACTGCACATTATGCATTCCTTGCCTTCCATTTATCTCCAAGATCTTTCAGTGTTCCTATTTAGTGGCATGCTGCTCAAAGCTCTTATTTGTGCTACTTTATGCTGACTACTATGCTGCTTCAAAGGACTGTATGTCAGGAGAACTGAAAACCCTGCTACACACAGCTCAAGCAAGACTGCTTTCCCAGCATTGATGGGTTTACGCCATGGTGCAATATGGAGACAAGATAGAAGGTACTTTAATTCAACTATAAGATAAACTGAAGCATGGTCAGAAGGACATAGGGAGAATGAGAAAATCCTCAGCATGTGAGTTAATAATTTTGTGATTATCTGAAGACTCACACTACAGGCAATTTAAGCTCGGGTTATTAACAAAAACTGTACCATGAATGGTTTATGGCACGCTGAGAGTAACGCTTTCTGCCAGAGCATTGCCAAATGCAACCCACTTCAGAAACAACACAATATCCTGAATCTCCAAAGACTTCCATGCAATTAAACCTCAACATGTATCAGAACATCCTTCTAAGATAAGGCTACGGAGTTCATAGACAGGGATGAAGCAGTTGATGTCATCTACCTGGACTTGTGCAAAGTGTTTGACACTGTCTCACATGGCATCCTTGTCTCAAAATTGGAGAGACATCAATGTGATAGATGGACCACTCAGTGGATAAAGAACTGGCTGGATGGCGGCACGCAAAGAGTTGGGGTCAACAACTCAATGTCCAGCTGGAGACCGTTAATGATGGTGTCCCTCAGGGATCAATGTTGGGACTGGTCTTGTTCGACATCTTTGTCAGTGACATGGACAGTGGGATTGAGTGCGCCCTCAGCAAGTTTGCCGATGACATCAAGCTATGTGGTTCAGTTGATACGCTGGAGGGAAGGAAGGCCATCCAGAGGGACCTTGACACACTTATGAGGTGGGCTAATGACAACCTGATGACGTTTAACCATGACAAGTGCAAGCTCCTACACCTGGGTCAAATCAATCCCAGGCACAGCTACAGGTTGGGCAGAGAAGAGATTCAGAGCAGCCCTGAGGAGAAGGACTTGGGGGTGTTTGTCAATGAGAAAATGAACATGAGCTGGCAGTGTGCTCTTGCAGCCCAGAAAGCCAACCGTATCCTGGGCTGCATCAAAAGGAGTGTGACCAGAAGGTCGTAGGAGGTGATCCTTCCCCTCAACTCTGCTGTCATGAGACCTCACTTGGAATATTGTGTGCAGTTCTGTGGTCCTCAACATCAAAAGGACATGGAACTTTTGGAACAAGCGCAGAGGAGGGCCACGAGGATGATGAGGGGAGTGGAGCACCTCCTGCAAGAAGACAGGCTGAGAAAGTTGGGGCTGTTCGGTCTGGAGAAGAGAAGGCTGCGTGGAGATCTCATAGCAGCCTTCCAGTGTATGAAGGGGGACTACAGGGACGCTGAGGACAGACTATTCATTAGGGACTGTAGTGAAAGGACAAGAGGTAGTGGGTTCAAACTTAAACAGGAAAAGTTTAGATTGGATCTGAGGAAGAAATTCTTTACTGTAAGGGTGGTGAAGCACTGGAATGGGTTGCCCAGGGAGGGCGCAAATGCTCCATTGCTGGCAGTGTTCAAGGCCAGGTTGAACAGAGCCTTGGGTGACATGGTGTGGGAGGTGTCCCTGCCCATGGCATGGGGGGTTGGAACTAGATGATCTTAAGGTCCTTTCCAACCCTAACTACTCTATGATTATAAAAAATAATCCCAAGCATTGACAAATGCATAACAAGAAAGGCAAACAATTTATCATCGGCTTTTATCTAGAAATAAGTATTATGAGAAACTGTGATTAGAAGGGTCCTCAGAGAAGGTCTCTCTTCAGTAAACTGTGTTCCTAATGAGCTTAATCCCTAGCTTTAGTTCTTGAAAAATTAGTGGTTAAACCATGTGGAGACCTTTGGACCAGCTCTGGATATAGAAGCGCTTTTGCAGCTGCATGATAAAATTCAGCTCTCAAAAGGAGAGAGTAACAGAACAACCATACCAAAAGCTTAATAAAGCTATGCTCTGAGAATCCTGCATACCAGAAGAGAGTGAGTTCTAGAGTACTGCAGCCTAATACACCATCTGGGGACCATCAATAAAGGAAAACTATAGCATGGCTACATGTTACAGAAGTAATTTAAGTATTATCAAAATACATGTAGTGGTCAGAGAAGCTCATAGCAGTGAACATCACCTCTAAGAAGAAAGCAGAGATCACGAGCTGTGTTTTAACAGGAACATGCACACATAATTATCATCTGTATAATCTGATGCAGCCACTCCTCCTTGTATTATTGCTAAACGCTGACAGGTATATGCCTAATAATACACAGAGACAACATCTAGCTTTAATATCATATAATATTTTGGACAAAATTAATTTCCAGCCTTACTCAACAAGCCAAGGGTACATTCACCTTCCCTCAACAAAATAACCTTCTCAGAAAATCGTATACTGCCATATTGAACAATACCATGCAATAACCTGTTGATTTTTGTGCAATTGAAGCTTTGTGCAGAGCGTACACCACCTATCCATGCTACTGAAAATACATAATTACAAAGTTCTCAAAAAAAAATTACTTCCAAAACCACAAGCTATTTAACCATAGCAGTCTGGCAGCTGAGCCATACACAGACCCTTACTTCCCTTACTGGACATACAAAGCATTGCATAAAAATTTTTAGTTATGTTGGTTCCACAGACCAAAACTCTCTTTTGCAGATGTTTTTGCATAGTATTAATGCTATTTAAATATTTTTTTTATGCTGCAAAGAAGGCAAATGGTACTCTGGGCTGCATTAGACAAAGTGTTGACAGAGATGGAGGGAGGCGATCCTTCCTCTATTCAGTACTGGTGAGGATGCATCTGGAGTACTGGGTCCATTTCCGGGCTCAACAGTGCAGGGGAGACGTGGGCACACTGGAGAGAGTCCAACAAAGGGCCACAGATATGATCAAGAGTCCGGAGCATTTCTCCTATGAGAAAAGGCTGAAAGAGCTGGGAGAATCCACTCTGGAAAAGAGGAAGCTCAAGAGGGATCTTCTCACGCATGCAACTATCTGAAGGAAATGTGCAAAAAGGACAGAGACAGGCCCTTTTCAGCAGTGCCCAGTGACAGGACCAGAGATGGTGAGCACATAGTAAAATACAGGAGGCTCCCTCTGAACATCAGAAAATACTTTTTCACTGTGGAGGTAAGCAAACACTGGAATAGGTTACCAAGGAAGCTAGTAGTGTAGTGTCTGTGTCCCTACAAGTGACTTTCAACTCACAGAGGAAACAGCCAAGTATAGACTCAGGGCATAATACACAGCTTGCCATATACTCAATATCCAGTACTCCCTAGCTCTAACAAGCAGCTTGATGTTGGCATACAGGTAATGCCATTGATAACTGCCACACAGAAAAATTAAAATAAAATTATTTACTAATAGTTAGGATATGTTAATCAGTATTGCTGCTCTGGCCTGAATGTATGGTTCTTATACTGTACTATTCCTGATGAAACCATATAGGTGTTATGTTTTCTGTTAAAACAGTTACCTTATTCTTAGCTTTTAAACACGCAGCACCATTCTTCTGTGAGTATAGCATATTCTATACCTCCGACCTTAGTATAATTTCACAGTAATTATCTTTCCACTTTGTTTCCAACATCCAGTTGCGTCAAGATTCTCACTTAAAATCCAGTGGAATGTCTATCTGCTTAGTATTTTTGGCTAATTTCAATTCTGTATGCTTAGTCCCTTTGATGGGCTGGTGCCCATCTATATATCTCTATATATCAGTTTCTATATATCATCTCTATATATCAGTCAGCTGTCACCCATGAAGCAGGTTTAAATCCTTGATTATCAAAACCACATGCGAGCTATAGATTAAAATTAATGTGAATGATAAAGGTGAGCAACACTGCAGCCTACATAAAGATGTTAGCAACAAAGCGCCAATCTTTAAAAACAGAAATTTGGAGCAAAGCAGACCACAGTAAACTCAAATGTTACACATCTATTAGGAGACCAGCTAATTCACATATTTAAGTCTAACTGGCTATGGATGTCATTCACAAGGGAGAACCAAAAGTGCATTTATACAGTCTAGCACACACTACCTAATCCATGCAACTGCTGAGACAACTTATCTACGGGCTCTTTGCTCACATTCTTCTTCCTGAAGGCCTCTCTGAAGGGTTCTGGGTCAGCTGAACTGTATTAATTGCCTAAGTTTATTCCCAGCTGCTCTTTTTACACTAATACATGCAAATTAAGCTTGATGCTTCCAGGAAGTATCAGGTTACTGCATCTAAACAGTCTGATCAGGTTGAGCACACTGACTAAGTCCACTTCATGGCAAATAAAGGCACCATGGTGTCATGGGTTCAGCAGCAGCAGTTGCCTTTCTGCTTTAAGTAGTAGCTGGTGCAGCACTGTGGTTTTGGTTTTCGGCTTGGGAACAGTGCTGATAACACCAGTGTTTATA
>JASSUY010016998.1:0-10914 GCA_032466535.1 Forpus xanthops
ACAGGGAACAGCTTCTGCCCCAGAGCTCATCTCAGTCTCCCCTCTGGCAGTTAAAGCCATTCCCCTGTGCTGTCCCTACATCCTTTGTCCAAAGCCCCTCTCCAGGTTTCCTGCTGCCCCTTCAGGCCCTGGAGCTGCTCTAAGGTCTCCCCTTCAGGACCCTTCTCTTAAGGTCCTCTCCATCCTTGTGGCACAATTCATGTGCAATGCTAAAGTTGGCTCAGTTGAGTGGCACTCAGGTTCCTGGGCTCGCTGGGCTCTTTGTGCCAGTGATTTGTAATTAATATGCTGGAAGCCCTGCTTGGGGAAGAAATAACATCTCTATTGAGGCAGTTGGTATGCTGGCTGCATGCAGAGCAGACTAGAGCACCACCATGGGCACATTAACAGCACAACTTGGTCCCTCGGAGGGTTTAGAGTGTTATCCTGCAGCCTCAGGGTTTGGTTTTAGTGGATTGTTATAGGAAACTTTCTGCCTTTAAAGCCTGGGCTGGCTTGTGTGGTGGGAAGGGAATCCTCTGTGGTCCTGCAATGGAAAACCTCCCTCCAGCAGCAGCATCACCTTCTCAAATGGCCTCACATGCTCAGAGTTTGGCTGCTGGCTGATGATGGCCGGTGGTTTGAATAGTCACTGCTGGTCCTGAGCACTGAACACCAGCTGAGTCATTTCTTCCAGTGGTTAATGATTGCCTGGGCCTGATGCTGCCAGAAACGATGTCATGTTAATGATTAAACCCCCTAAATAAGGGTTTACTCCTTGCCCATGTGCAAAGTCACCCCCTGACCTTCCAGAGCTCCAGCAGCATTGTCATCCTGTTCCCATCCCCTTCCTGCTCCATCCAATCCCTGACAGCATTGTGCTGCAGCAATAGTAAATCGAGCAAAGCCTCATAGGTTTAAATGCAGGATTTATTCCACTCTATGTTAAGCTTTAAGAGCTACTCCTGCCTCTCTCCTGTGTCCAGCTGGGTTGTGCACTATCCAGCCATTATACATTAAACGGATGCTTTCAGGTCCTGTCTGAGTGCATCTCTAGAGAGGGAGGCAGAAAGCGTCCATATGCATTCATGCTGCAGGAAGAGCACTTGTTCTCATGATCTCCTTTGCAGAAAGAAATGCATGGCATAAAATGGAGAAACCCACTTAATGAGAAGATTTCTGGGTGCCTGGCGAAGGGAAAATGCTGAATTCCTGCTGGTGCATGCAAGGATGGGAGCTGGAGAGGGACTTGTCGCTGCTTTTCCCCATGTGCTTTTGTTGGACAGAGGCGTTTAAGCTCCCCCAGGGAAGAAGTTATTCCCCATGAGGGTGCTGAGGTGCTGGCACATGATACCCAGAGAAGCTGTGGCTGCCCCATCCCTGCAGTGCTCAAGGCCAGGTTGGACACAGGGGCTTGGAGCACTGTGCTCCATGGAAGGTGTCCATGCCCATGGCAGGGGTTGGAGCTTTAAGGTCTCTTCCAACCCAAACCATTCCGGGATTCCATGAATTTTTAAGGGGAATAAGACATCCCTGATTCACATCTGGAACTGTTGCACACCTGCAATGCTCCCGGCCCGAATTCCATGTGACAGCACTTTGGCAAGGCAACTTTCCTTTAGGAGTGTACTGACAGTGTTGTATAGAGCTACCTGGAGGGTTTTCTTCCTGTTCCTGCCCCTGCAGACACCACTATTTATAGGAGTGAGCTGTATGGCGTAATTAACTGCGTGTGGAATATCGGGTGTTAATTAGGAGCTGATGAGGGAATGGTGCTGGGGAAGAGCCTGTGATGTGCGGTGCTTGCAGTGTTCTGCCCTGATTTACACTGCCAGAGGGTTGGGATTTGCCTGTGACTCAGTGGAGAAGGGCAGAGAGCCTGAAATTGCTGTTCAAGCCTCCAATGAGCTGAATGGTGAAATGTGGCTTCAAATTAACATGGAAAATGGGGGCATTATTTATGGCCCTGATGGTTTTAAGTGTGGTTTAAATCTGCTGCTTTGGACGTCTCTTAGCTGGTTGTGAGGGAAGCAGTCTGTTTTCCCTTGCTCTTTTGCACAGTAAGTTGAGCTCTGAATTAGAGTGCAGCAAACATCCCATCAATAGGTGAATGCACAGCATGTTACTCACCAAGTGCTGTGATTTCTCTGTGCAACGAGTTGAAAATTAGCCCTGAGTCCCTTATGCCAGAGCATTGTCAAACCTGCCTGAGGTTAAAACTGCAGAGAGTCACAGGGGCAGGTGGGTATAGTCCTTTTAATTGACTGTCCTCTTGGCTGAAGCATCCTTCCATAGCGCGGGAAGGGTGGAGGAATGAAATCACATCTCCCCACGTCTTTTGTACAATGCTGCAGTTGGGGGTTCTTATTCCAAGCAAAGATTGGTAAAACTATGGAGGTGTTGGAGTGAGTGCAGAGGAGACCATGGAGCTGCTGTGAGGGTTGGAGCAGCTCTGCTATGGAGCCAGGCTGAGAGAGCTGGGCTGGGGCAAAATGGAGAGGAGAAGGCTCCTGAAGGGGAGAGCTGAGAGCAGCTCCAGTGCCTGAAGGGGCTGCAGGAAACCTGGAGAGGGGCTTTGGCCAAGGGATGGAGGGACAGCACAGGGGAATGGCTTTAACTGCCAGAGGGGAGACTGAGATGAGATTTCTGCTGTTACCCTTGCAGTCTATATACTCTTCTGCTACGTCTGCTATAAGTTGGGTTAAACACAGCTCCTGCATCTTTACTGCAGCCTTGAGTCACTGTGATTTCTTCAAACCCTGCTTTAAATTCTCCCTTTGGCTTTCCCAGAGAGAAGCAGCATCTTCCTCCCAGGAGGGTTTGAACCACTTCCCAGGCCACGAGCTGCATTACAGACGATGATAGATTCTTCTTGTCCCCTCTGACCCACAATGAGTCAAGCTGTAGATGCAAAGAGTGCTCCCCTGCATCCTCACACCATCTGCAGATGCAGCTTTCCCAGCCTCCTCTTTTTGCTCTTAGTTAAACATCAGTTTTGCACTCTAGTGCTGTGGTTATAGTGCCATACTTCTGCTTCCAGGAGCCATGTGGTCTCCTGGTGCTTGTTTCTTGCTCCCCACACCTTTTCTTCCGAGCATTAAACCATACTGAGCCTTGGTGTAATCATTTCTTTTTCCTTCTTCCTACCCACACAAGGGCTGGGCAGCTCAAGGTGGTGCGAAAGGGAGGTGTTATGTGCAATAGCAAGATAACAACAGGTAAATCTGGACTTTGCTGGCCTGCCTGAGGGGCATCTCCCCCTGTTCTGGCTGGATTTTGGGCTGCCACTTTTCCCTTTGCTGCTGCAGGATTGCAATGTGCTCTTTCAGCTCTTTCCAGTGGAAGATGTCCCTGCCCGTGGCAATGGGCTGGAACCGGATGAGCTTTGTGGTCCCTTCCAGCTGTGATTCTGTGTGACTCAACAGAGCTTTGCTGCTCTCTGCAGTCAACCTCAGCAAAGGGTTAACGCGGCCGCTCCTGCCGCTGCCGCCTTCCCACCGATCGCTCCCGGCTCCTGCCAGGCGGAAGTTGGAGCAGCAACCCAAGTTCAAGGCTCGCTGTGTGCATGAGGACGAGGTGGCTGGAGCAGGCAGGGCCGAGCTGAACCCCTCCAGCTGGAGCGCAGGGATGGCTCCCGCCGCCGAGTGCCGGAATTCCCACCTCTATTACTACAGCATCAAATTTGCTCTGTCCACCTATGCCACCCTCTTCTCGGTAGGTGCTCCGGTTGCTTTTGTGTCCTTCCTGCTGTTCCACTCCCCCCTTTGTACGTTGGATTTGACTTTTCACCATCCGCGTTTCCCCTTTCAAGGTGCCAAATCCTTGGGGTAAAACCTGATGCTGTAAAGCCACTTGTGCTTGGCGCTAGCTGGGGCCAGACTGGGAATTTGGGGTGAAACAAAGGGATTTGGTGGATTTAACATCACCTCCTTGGGTCTGCCCTTCCCTAGAACCTCTCTTACAAATCCCTTGTGGCAGTGAGTTGCATTTGGAGCAGAAAGAAGGAAATGTAATGGTTTTATCACACAGGAACCCTGCCCCTCTCAGCCTTTGCCTTTACCTTGTTCAGCAGGGATGTAGGCATGGAGCGGAGGGTGTTTTAACCGGGTTGGTGATATTAAGAGGTCAAACTAAAGCTTGTTTTCAAGCAGTATTAAACCATTGAGCTCCATTCTAGGCCAAGCTTCTCTGGCAGCTGGGAGGAGGAGCAGATGTCAGAAAGGGGAGAGGAGCACAATAAATCCCCTATGTGCATCCTCAGTGAGTGCATGAGAGATGGAGTCAGCATCTTCTTGGAGTTCATCTTGTATAACCCAGCTCATATTTACATTTCCTGCTGAGGTTTAAATAATCCTCTTTGCCCCTGCATGGCTGCCTGCTGGGTGTGTAGAGTGGAATGTGCGCCCTATTGTATAGGTGTCACTGCAGAAATACCTATGTGACTTCCCAGGCAGGATGTGAACATTAAACAGGGTCAGATGCGCTTGGAAAAGGCTTTTTATTCCTTTATTAATTAGTTTCTTTCTAATGAATGAGCTGAGTTGGGAGGACAGCGCTCGCCCTTGCTGGCTGGGGGTGGTGAAGCCATTGTGTCCCTGCACTAAATGACTTGTGCCCATCACAGGGCATGAAGGAGAATAAGGAATAAGGAATAGGATAAGAATAAGGTGTTCTTTGTAGTATATCTCACTGATTTCTTCATACCTGCTGAGTAGGAAGGTTTCCAGTGGGAGAGGAGATTCAAGCATCTCCCATTGGGTGGCCAGGACCCTTGTGTGCCTCCTGCTGCATCCAGTGCCACTAAAACCACCCAGATGCTTTAACCCACTTGTGGCTGTGGTTTGAGTTTTGGGCTAAAGGCAGTGCAATAATTGTGCTTGAAAAATATATCTGTGGAAAATCCTGTGAGTGCGGTTTTGGGTGCGTTTTGCTCGGGTAGAGGTTTCCCCAGATGCCTTTAGTGGATGGGGAGGAGGTGCAGGGTCATCTTTTCCCTTTTCATCTGAACCCAGGTAGGGGATGCGCTTTGCAACCGTAGATGATAATGGGGCAATCCTGACACCAGATGCTTATTAATTGCTGGGATGTTTGGGGGGGCTCAGTGGGACATTCTGGAGTGTCCCCCAGCAAGAAGAGATTCAATCCCCCAGTGACTGGGGAATAGCTTCAAAAAACCCATTTTGAATCACTCTGATCCAGCCTGGGATGGTCCTTGCATGGGGACAATGTCACATTGAATCCATGTGGATAAAGGGGAACTTCAGGTTGGAGATAACACAGAAGCTGTTCCCTGTGAGGGTGCTGAGCACTGGCACAGGGTGCCCAGAGAAGCTGTGGCTGCCCCATCCCTGCAGTGCTCAATCCAGGTTGGACACAGGGCTTGGAGCACTGTGCTCTATGGAAGGTGTCCCTGCCCATGGCAGGGGTTGGAATTGGATGAGCTTTAAGTTCCCTTCCAACCCAAACCAGGCTGGGATTCTGTGACTGCACAGCTCCTGTGAGCTTTTCAGTGCATGACCTACTTCTGGCCTCATCTGCTCATGTCGCTGTATTAATTTAACCCTTCAGAGCCCCATAAACCAGATGTGACCAGGGCTGGGCTTCCCTCTGGCCACATGCACTCGATAGGCAATGACGGTGTGGGAGCTTCTCACTTGTGTTGCATGAAGGCTCTTAATCCTCCCTGAGTAAAGATTCGGTAGAACAAGACTTGAGTTGGATCACCAGGAAGGACTGAGGAGGTTTGGGGTGAGACGCATCACTGGTTTATAACTTAGTGCCATCCCAGCCTGCAGAAAACTGGATCTAATGCTGTTAGATCGTTCCCAGTGCTTTCCTGTAAAGAAAGCATTGATTTATAGGTGGGATAAGCAGGAGAGTGGTTTTAAACCAAACAGGGAGCCACAGGCAGAGATGTTCAAGCATCACAGGTTGGACCAGCTGGTTTTATACAAGTAGATTTAATCCTCATTGTTAAGGATTCAGTGGAGCACAGATTTAGAGCTGCTTCTTTCCTTGTCTTCTCCGATAAAATTGAGAATTGCTGGTTTAATTGACCCTTATAAAAGCATATATTTCACGTTCCTTCATGTCATCAGCAGCTAAGCATTCTGTAAAGTACTTAATCACTGTATTATTAATCCCATGATTCTATCTTTCAATGACTAAAAGCATTCAGCACTTTTCTGTATCGTGACTTCTCACCTGTACTTTATAATAAGACCTCCTGAGAAGGAGCAGGAGAGCTCTGTCTGCCAATTTGCTCTTCAAAATCTGGGAAGAAAGATTCTCCTGTGAGCTAGGATTTGGGAAACCAGAGTTTTCCCCTTGGTTTTACAACTCTGGTCATATTAGATGGAGGAGGAAGCAATGCCCCATTCCCTGTGCTCCTCCCTGGACCACTGAGCTCTGACTCAACGTCATCTGGCTGATGGGGTCTGCGTGGGCTTGAAGCCACCGTCATCGTGACTCTGGTGTTCCGGAGTAAGGAAATCACTGCCTGGTGTTAGCGTGGCCTTGACTCATCCAGTGAACACCATTCAAAGCTGTGTTAACGTCCCCTTGGGTCCATGGTACCTGTTGGTCCAGAGTAACTCCTGTTACTTGGGTCTTTCTGGGCCTTGAAGAAGGGGAGTGTGGCATCTCTTAGGTGTGTAGTGGGGTTTTAAGTCAGGGTAGGACTGTGCCTATTGTTTGTTAGCACTGGCAGGTCTCTTGTGAGTGTGGGGAGCTGCCTCTGTACCAAAGTCAAGTCAATGCAAGGATCAGAAGCAATCACAAGCACAAGCCCATGGCTTGAAGCTGGGAGTTTGCAAAGCTCTCTTCAAGTTCAAGCCACCCATTTGGAACCCCCTCAACCCTATCAGCAACCCTGAGCTGTGTATTCCATTATTTCCTATTCATTAATTGCCTTTCATCCCCACTTCCTGACCTCCAGATCTCTAAATGACTCTACAATCAGTAGGACAGCGGTTTCCACCTCTAACTTCTCTTTCACATGTCCTTAACTTGCCACCCATCTCTTTCCGTGCCATTAGATGAAGAAATACACGGAGAAGAAAAGCAGCATCTCTGTTATCCCACTAAGTTGGAGTTGGAGCTGCACAAAAAGCCTTGCTGTCCTCCATCCCCTGCCCACTCAGCTCCTACAAGCTCCAAGCAGCAATAACGTCAAGCAGGGCTGAAATGAAAACCAAAGGTGGTTCCTTCCCAGCTTAAAAGAGGAGAACTGATGCAGGATGCCTTTGTCAGGAGGGCTGGTGGAGCTGCAGCTACCCCCTTGGCTTTCCCTATGGTGATGGGGTGGTTGTTATGAGATAGAAACGGGGTGATCAACCTCTCGTTGGAGAGTGAGTGCAGGTTTGGTGTTCTGTGAGCTGCATTGTAGAGCAGTTGTAATTGCTGCTGTCTATCCTGGTGTTTACCCTTCTTTGAGGTGATCACCAGTAAATTACAGTGTAACTACAGAGGATTTACCAGCAAACTTCATTATGTGCCTTCCCATGTCATCAAGTGTGGGTGGTAGGAAAGGGTTGTGATGCCAGGAATCAAGAATATCCGTGCTGATTGAATTTACGCAGCAAAACCAACCCCCAGAGAACCCCAGTGATGGAAACCAGGGCAGCCAGGCTATGCAAGGGGTGATGCAAACTTCTCCTGCTGCTTGCTATGCTCATCTCTGGCAAATGGACGATGGGAAGAGCAGGATTTGATGAAATACATCCTTATTCCCCTTGCAGTTTTTTATAGGCTTTGACGTCACTCTTTGCTCCAAATCCATCATTTTTTTCCATAGCAGTGTTGCTTTTCAGGGAATGCTGCCCTTTCTCCCCGGTTATTTTCCATCCAAAACCCTCTGCCACTTACCTTGCAACAGCATCGCTCCTTGCTCGCTCTTCCAAACCTTGTTATATTGCAGCAAGCCTTCCTTTGCAATCTGCCTTTGCTGGGAGATGTGCCAGGGTATCCATTCCCTTCCTCCTGGTGTGTGTTGCTTTGCAAGATGCTTTCTTGTGCGTCGAGTAGAGGCAACTGTTGGATTTTAATTGGAGGGTGCTTTCTAGCCAGCGGGGCTTGGAGATGGGCTGGTGTCCAGCCTGCAGCACTGATCCTTAGCAAAGGGGATGGGTGACGTTTTGAACCTTCTAGAGAGTCGAGATACTCATAGAATCATGGAATGGTTTGGGTTGGAAGGGACCTTGAAGTTCCACAGCTCCAACCCCTGCCATGAGCAGGGACACCTTCCATAGAGCACAGTGCTCCAAGCCCTGTGTCCAGCGTGGCCTTGAGCGCTGCAGGGATGGGGCAGCCACAGCTTCTCTGGGCACCCTGTGCCAGCGCTCAGCACCTCACAGGGTGCATTTCCCCATTGCATTCTCACAGCAAGTAAGCAGTGCATGCCCTCCTCCAAAACAGAGGGGTGTTAAGCAGAGCACTGGTAAGGGATTTCCCTGCCAAAGGGGATGGCTGTGGTGATGCTGGGAGGAAGAACCAGCACCATTCCGCAGCAGCTTCATGCATGCCACGTGCTTTAAGCTTTTCAAAAGTACTTTCCACCCTGGAAAAGCTATTTTTAAGCAACCTTACAACCTTCCTCAGTTTCTCTCCTTTGCCAACCAGTGAAGTCCATCCCACTGCTTCCTCAGCCCCTCAGTATCCAGCCCTGGTACCCCCTCTGGGTTTGCTCTGTGCAGTTGCCATGATCCCTCGCCTTACTCTCATCACAGATGGATTAATTAAAGCAGGGAAAGTGGTTCTGATTGGCATGTGGGATTAGCAGGGTACCCATGGTGTGCTTTAATGTCTACCCCCTGCCTTCCAAGCCAAATATATTTCCCGGGACACCATTAAATCAAACCTAATCCCAACGCACCAACCTGATGCTTAAAATAGAGTCTAAAGATGAAGCTGTGATTAAAAGCCTGTGATCAGAAATAAGCCTTCAAATAACTAAAGTGGCTGTAAAATACCACGAGTCTACATTTCACTTTCTGAGAGATTTCAGTGCTTTTATAGATGAGATGGAGCCTGGAAACAGACAGTGATTGATAGAGATGAACTAACTACACAAACACACCAGAACTGGTGTCCAGGTGGATTAGAGAAGAAAAATATCAACCCCTCAATAAAGCAAAGATTGTGCATGAAAATGAAGGATTGGGTTGTTGGCATAAAGTAGCAGGAAGAGTTTGAGAGGGCTCATTGGGAGCAGCGAAGCCTCTTGGAAAGGTGAAAGAAAAAGGAGTGAAAAGGGGTGTTTTGTCCTCTCTGGAGATGCAGTTTATGATCTCAGGTATCTGTGCCTGGGGGCTTTCTCCCAGGAGGTGATTTGGGATGAGGATGGTGCAAAAAAGCAGCAGGAAAATGGCTCCAGATGCTCCTCCGTTTCCTTGCTGACCTTTTCAGGTGTCAGCTCAGCGCTGGCTGAGGAGCAGCATGCCTCGAGGAGCTTCAATGGGAACAGCTCCTGACAGCACAAAGCGCTTGGGGCAGCAGCACTGGCTTTGATGCGGAAGGAGCGGAAGGGTTGCAAACAGCCCTTTTTGGAGCCTGCTTTATCCCAGCATCATTAGGTTCTGTCGATCAGAGCTGTTTCATGGAGGGGAGAGAGCAGAGGAACGGTGTCCTAAATAATCCCTTGTTTTGCTTTCCGGCACTTTTCATCCAGGGATCAAAAGAGCTTCTTAACTGTGCTGTGAGCTTCATGTCTAATTGTTGGTGCTGGAGTGTGAAGGGAAGGTGAACAGGTTTGGGTGCAATTCAGTGCGCAAGACAGGAGTGAAATGAGTCCTTCTGGGGATGGTTCTGTCTAAGAGTGGCATTCAGGAGGGTGGAGTGTCGGTGTTAATCAGTGTTGATCCATCAAAGGCCAAGTGGAGCATTCAGATGGACCATAAACGTAAAAGCAGGGAGGGGAGAGGAAAAACCAAGCAAAACCTAGCTTAAAGCTTCAAACTGTATTGATCACACTGCAGTTATACATCCCCTTTCTCAGCCAGAGGAAGAACAGCCCAGCCCTGAGCAAAGGGGATGCTCTGAGTGCTGACAACACTGTTTGGAATTGGATGTTAAATGTCCCAGAGCCAAGTGGGTTTTCCTTGGCTGTTTAGATCAACTTCCACCTCTGTGTCTCCCTTGAAACCTCAGCTTTTCCTCCCTGGAGTCCGAATTTCATCCCGTGCTTCCCTTGCAGATCCTTGGCTTCACGATCCTGTGCATTGGGATTTATGCCGAAGCGGAGAGGCAGAAGCACAAGACCTTGGAAGGGATCTTCCTGGCTCCAGCCATCATCCTCCTGCTGCTGGGCTTCACCATGTTTGGGGTCTCCTTCGTTGGCATGGTGGGGAGCCTCAGGGACAACCGGACGCTGCTCAAGACGGTAAGGCCATTGCTATGCTTTCAGTGAAGCCTAGTTTTCCTGTTATCCATGACTGAATGCTTCCCAACATCTGCTGGAAGTGCTGCTGCCTTCCTCTAGGGGTAACAAGGGAGTTATCCCCGGGGCTGAGATCTTATCTGTGGTGGAGCAAAGCCTCCAGCACTAAGTTTATTTTAGCTGTGATAATGACAATAGCAAATAGCGTTGTTTCCTTGTGCAAGGGAGGTTGTAGCAGAGGCAAAATTACCACTGAAGTCCAAAGAGAAAGTGAACTGGGACACTATGGCAAAGCTGTTCACTCCTAACCTGCTTTCCAGGGGGTTTGTAGGTGTGTTGAGCATCCAGTCACCTGTCATCATCACCTGCCCTTGCTCAGGAGCAACATCTCTGCTTCCACCAAGGAGCAGGAGCATTTAATCATGGAATCCCCAACAGGTTTATGTTGGAAAGGACATTAAAGCTCATTCTGTCACGGGCAGAGACAACTTCCATAGAGCAGCTTGCTCCAAGCCCTGTGTCCAACCTGGCCTTGAGCACTGCAGGGATGGGGCAGCCAC
>JASSUY010017001.1:0-15458 GCA_032466535.1 Forpus xanthops
CTGTCCTTTGCAATAAATTATTTACTTCCCCATGGGTCACATAACCAGTGTGCTTTCAGACCTCTTTGTCTCCTTGGGCCGTGGTGCTACATCCCATGTGCTTAACAGGGGCACAGCTGGAACCAGGCCCTGCTGACTACAGCATGAGGGAATGGCTGAACATCCACCACTATCCCTGCCCTACTTGCCCTGTTCTCAGCTCAGGACACAGGCTTGGGGTTAGCATTGTGTAGGTATGCTGTGCCTGCCTTGTTCCCTGCTACTCCCGACCTTGCTGGACCATCGGGACACCTTGGCTTGAGCTTGGACCTGTCTCCCCCCTGCAGACTTGGCTGTGGTCACTGGGTCATGAGGCTGACCCTGGTTATGGTCACCAGACTTGCTCTGCTCTTCTTGCTTGGGGAACCTAGGATTGCCCTTCCTTCAGGTGAGGGCACTGTGTCACCTTTCCATGCCATCACCCACCCCTCCGCATGTCACTCCTGCTGCCTCCAATACACATGGCCTTTATGGAACACGGAGATGTCCCAGGCTCGAGTGTCCTGCTCACCAGAGATTCCTCCAGCTGCATGGATGCCCAAGGTAACACCAATGCCAAATCCCAAATTGATGTTCAGATACTGCCCAAAGTTTTGTCTCCCTAATACCACTTGTGCCACAGAAGACAAGCCAAAGACCTAGAGCGTGGAAAAAGAAAGAGAAAAAGGAATGTTAGAAGTACCTTCATTGCTGTGGTGGACTGAGCTTCTCCACTACTTTTTCTGCAATTTTAATAGACTCAAGACAGGAAGACTCTAAGGTGCCCATTGTCAGGAGGTGAAGAATGGGCCTCCCCTGAACAAACTGAAGCAGTAGATGGGTTATTACTCACTGGTGCTCATCACACTGAAACAGGCACGCTGTAGTCACTGTTGGCTATGGGGAGACAAACCCCAAACCCACACATCAAGATCTGGGACTCAAGAGGGGTCACTCACACAGCTACGATAAGGGCATCTGTGCCTGAAACCATTGACCATCAGGAGACAGTGCCCATGGTGGATGGAAGGACAGTGGGCAAATTCTTTTAGGCTTTCTTTCCCTGGTGTACAATTTGTTCGCTAAGAACGTGGTTTGGGCACCACACAGCTATTTGCCAAACCCAACTCTAATTTTGTAACTTACTCCAGCAGAAAAAACAAGGAAGGAAATTCGGTTTTGGCTTTTCCTTTAAACACATACACATTCGGTTTGAAAAAAGCCAGTTTCAATATTTTCTTAGTGACTAAAGGGGAACCAGGAATAAAAATTAAGAAGCAAAGTAAACACTCTCCAGCAGGAAAAGGCATATTCAAGAAATTGCTCTGGCCTGAAATTAAATTCTATTTCACTTTTTAAATGTGGTCAGAGAGTGGAAAAATCAGTTCTTTGCACAGCTCTTACACTGAAATCTGAAGGACAAAGCTTCTCTTGAGGTCTCTGCCTCACAAACCACTTGGCAACTGGAGAGTGTATCCTGCTTCTTGGACTACCCTGCTGTTTATCCAGGGTGGTTTGTCCCTCTGAGGCAAAAATGTCAATATGTTCCCCAGCATCTAAATCTGTGTTCTGTCCTTTCTGACTGTGATCTTTTCTGCCTACCCTGCCTGAATTCAGATTTCATCTCATACATCCACTCTCTCTCTTCCCTCAGACATTACCAAATCCCCTGTTCCCCGGAGATACTATTCTTACTTCTCTCATATACGTAGAGCACATTCTCTGTGTGAGCCCCTCTTGGTCTGCCTCAGCAAAACCCACCAAAACCTCCAAAAAGCACTGTTTGTGAAGCTCCCCAGCATCTGCAAAGCCCTTACAAAACCTCTGCCTACTCATAGAATAATAGAATAGTTAGGGTTGGAAAGGACTTTGAGATCATCCAGTCCCAAACCCCCTGCCATGGGCAGGGACATTTCCCACTAAAGCATGTCACCCGGAGCTATGTCCAACCTGGCCTTGAACACTGCCAGCGATGGGGCATTCACAACTTCCCTGGGCAACCCATTCCAGTGCCTCACCACCCTTACAGTAAAGAGCTTCCTCCTTATATCCAATCTAAACTTCCCCTGTTTGTGTTTGAAGCCATTACCCCTTGTCCTATCACTACAGTCCCTCATGAAGAGTCCCTCCCCAGCATTCCTATAGTTCCCCTTCAGATACTGGAAGGCTGCTATGAGGTCTCCACACAGTCTTCTCTTCTCCAGGCTGTGCAGCCCCAACTTTCTCAGCCTATCTTCATACAGAATGTGCTCCAGTCCCCTGATCATCCTCATGGCCCTCCTCTGGACTTGTTCCAACAGTTCCATGTCCTTTTTTATGTTGAGGACACCAGAACTGCACACAGTACTTGAAGTGAGGTCTCATGAGAGCAGAATAGAGGGGCAGGATCACCTCCTTCAACCTGCTGGTCATGCTTCTTTGGGTACAGCCCAGGATGCTCATGTTCATTTTCTCATCGACCAACACCGTCAAGTCCTTCTCCTCAGGGCTGCTCTAAATCTCTTCTCTGCCCAACCTGTAGCTGTGCCTGGGATTGCTCTGAGCAGTGTGTCAAGGTCCTTGACAAGCATGTCAAGGTCTCTCTGGATGGCATTCCCTCCCTCCAGTGTATCAACTGAACCACACAGCTTCGTGTCATTGGCAAGCTTGCTGAGGGTGCACTCAATCCCACTGTCCATGTCACTGACAAACATGTTCCCTTTCGTTGCTTGTCGCTCATGTAAACTGTTAACACTCCACTGGTTCTGGTGCCCTTGGTATTTCCCAACAGGTTTGGAAGAAGAGGACTCTAGGAATTCTATCCTGAAGGGTGAGGGAACTTTCTTAGGTCAGTTTCTGATCTGCTTTGAGGTTGTGTTAAGAATGCCACTTCTAGCTGACCTTCCCAGTCATTTCTTATGATTTCTATTCAGAGGATGCATTCTACAGATCCCAGAATGTGTTGTTGATACACTGATACACTGCATGGACTTCTTGCTTTACATGAACGCTGCTTGGTCTTTGATTATAGGTACTGAGCAGAGCTGAAATGACAAACCAATAAAAGCAAATAGTTTCATTTAATAGGGACTGCAGAGCTATGTCACAGGAATACTGAGGTCCACAAATGCTGCTGGGTGGCTTTATTCTTCCTGTTTACATGGATAATCCTAGATGTAATGCTAATGTTCAGTTTGTTAGAATTATTTAACCTTGACCTGATTTCACATCAGGTCTCAGTGATGCTGAAACAGAGTTGAACAGCACCTAGTCCCAGCCTGTTTATCTCAGTCTTTGCTGTCTGCTATTAAATGTTGATATAGCTAGTTATGTAGTTGATGTGACTGAAAAATAAAATGGATGAGGAACAAGGGATTTACAGGGAAAGAGGCCAGGCTACTGAAGTAGACATGGGTGTTGAAAAAATGTATCCAAAACAACAGCTTTAATTTGAGGGCATAAACCAGTTTGTTCTTTGCAGAAACGAGTGGGTGCGGCCTAATGAGGGATTGGAGTTAATTAACATCTACTCACTGTATTGTTCTCTTGCCTTCAAGTATCTAATGAGCTACCCTTGAGGCAGAGGAGCTCCATCCTTCTGACTTGGACAGCAAACAGTCTTATTCAGTATGGTGATATCTGTGTTCCTTTGGTGACTGCTGGATTCTTTATGTGGACTTGGGGTTATTTCTATGAATATGTTCTGCTGGGTGCAGTTCTGCAGATGCATCCAGTATTCAGAATTTTACTTAAGTATTACAATGCTTGATTCAAAAAGCAGCAACTAATGGTCAGCTTTTAACCCAGAGCACAGTGTGAAAGTATGCTCAAATATTAAGGTTACTTCAGATGAAGTAATCATTGTATCCAAGGCTTTCTTTTACCCATGCTGCTATTAAAACCTTTTCTTCTACCAGCAGTGATGAACTAAGTGCCTGCTGCCTGCTCACTTGAGCTTACGAGGCCATCACAGTGAATAAAGAAAAGATCTGTGTTAAAAATAGTTTGTTGATAAAGGCATGTTTTTAACTAGGATCAGTCCCCTGGTGTAGTTTGCTATGTAAACTGCAGGCTTGTATTTGGCTATTTTAATGATTGTGATTCTTCAATTCTTAAAGAAAAATAAGACAAATATATAAGGGAAAGATACATTTCAAAACTACTTCATCAAAAAAGATGATGATTAGTAATGTAAATCAGTTGAATCAGACTAGGAAAATCATAGCTTAAAAACCAGAGCAGACAAGAGTTTCTGTCTTGTCTGTATTCATGACAAGTTTTTGGAATTGAATACACCAAAACCCTTTTGTTCATCACAATTTCTGTCTCTGTATATATATGCATTTATTTAAGACTAGTTGTAAGAACTGAGCACTACTCTGACTTACTGTATCCCAAGAGCAACTTAGAAAGTTATGTTATATGAGAAATGTCTAGCCTGCTTACAGCTTCTTTATGTCGGTACATATAACTCCTTCTCTGTCAGATCTGTCAAAAACCATTTTTTTTTCCCATGGAATGAGACCAATAGCATTTAGGAATGGCTCTCCAAAATCCAGACAAGGGACTGCAGCTCGTGGCTCATGAATCCTGCCAGATAAGAGAGGGCCAAATAGCTCTGGGAGGGTTAAACTTGAATAAAACTTAAAGCCAAGATAGCCTTGCTTTTCTCCTCCTCTCCTACATGTAGTTTGTCAGGGTAATTTGTTTCATCAACATTTCATGATGACAGTGCAAATCTGTTACTGAAACCTTTTGCCTTTTTTTATTTTTGAAAATGATGTCACATTTTCATTGATGCAGACGACCCCAGAAAAGTCTGTACCTTTCTTAATAACCCCTTTGTTAGCTGTGACACTTCTTTTCACTTTAAGATGCCACTGATATGAACAGTTTAGTGAACCTGGGATGGAACATTTACACTCAATTGCGAGCAATTTAGCTGCTTTGCTTACCTTACCTTCAGAATTGGAACCTGAGATCTGAAGCTCCTATCTGTATCAAGTCAAGATTCTTGGATTTTCAGAGGTGATTCTGTTTGGGGAAAAAAAAAAAAATGCCTCTTTTGATATCTGACAACATGCTTGTACTTTGAAGTCTCCAGTTGTTCTGACATGAATTATATTAAATCAGGGCAGTGGTCTCTAGCATCAGTTAGTGCTTGGTTAGGTTGAAGGAAGGGGATCTTGTGCAAAATTTTTGTTGCTTTTTAGCTGTATCAGCTGCATCATCAGAAGATAGTGACTGATAAGTCTCCTATCTAACATCAATAAAAAAGAATGAAAAATTGCCTCTATGTGGAAATAACTGTTTAAATTTCTGGACTGTTTCTTGCAGGTAGTTTGTATTGGTTCAGTGGCGGAGTTGGAAGAGCTGTCTGGTGTGAAAGTCACTGATCTCCATCGAGAAAGGTTGGTCTCAGAGGCTGTTAATTACTTACATAATATAGCTGAACAGAATAGGAAATACTGTCTTTCTTTTCCAAACCCCGGGAAACAGATTTAAAGAAAACAGAAGCAGTAAGAAGATTTGTGATTAACATGTATCAATTTTCCTTTCTTCTGTCTTGGATGCTGTTAATACAAAAAAATTAAAAACCACTCTAAAATCAAAACTGCTAATAGAAATGCTGACCTTTTAGAAGAACCATTAAAAGCATTATGTTAACTTTTTGTGCTAATTCTGTTTTTGTTTAGAGTTTATCAATCTTTTTCTTTCCCGTAGTATTGATCACCTAACAATCCCATCACACTGTGGCAAGGGCTTACTGCACCGGGTCTCTGAAGTTTTTGATTGCTGGTTTGAGAGTGGAAGCATGCCTTATGCACAAGTCCATTATCCATTTGAAAACAAAAAAGAACTTGAAGATGCTTTCCCTGCTGACTTCATTGCTGAAGGCATTGACCAAACCCGAGGATGGTAATTTTCTGTCACTATATGTTATTGCCCCATGTCTAACACTGTTATATCTGGTTGAGCCTGTAATTTTGTATAGGGAAGTGTATGATTTCTTTTTTTTCCCCCTCAGTAAGATGCAAGGTATTCTAAGGCTTGGTGACAAAGTTCTGGAATTCATGTTTATTCTGTTTTTGAAGCTTGAGGCTGCTTGTTTGCTGTGAAAACCGACAGGTTTTTAAGATGAATATTTTTTTTTCTGGAGTAGTACATTTGACTATATACAAACAGAAGTCTTTCATCCAGTAACTTGAGTTATTTGTTAAATAAACTAATATGGTGAATTATGAAGCGGCAGAGATGTTCAGGAAGTTGTCAGAAACGTGTATGTGGACAAGATATTTCAAAAATAAGGTGCAGAGATATTCCTTTAAAATATTCAGAGTGAATGAGGTTCATTTTTTAAAAGGATAATCTGAGAAAGAATGAGAAGAGTTGTAAAAATTGCGTGTAAACCTTTGCAGGATCTCAGTCTTGTAAATGTCATCAAGGTGCCTCATTGTTGAGGCTCATCAGGTTTGATAAGGCCAATAATATTAAATTTGTGAAGAGTGCTGGGATGTGTTATATTCAGTGCCAATGGTCTGTACAATTTTCCCAATACAAACACTGTTGAAATCTCTTCTAGTTGGTTCTATTTGCCTCTTTTTAATTGTGATTGCACCTGCCTCTAGTAAGAGAATTTGCAACCAGCTTGCAGGAAGTGGTGCGAGTCTGTCAGTAAGGTACTTCCAACTAAACACTAAAGAAGTACTGCTGTGTTTGTGACAAAGTGTTAGTCTTGCAGGCGTGAGGTGTCGATCACCTGAGTAAATGCTCACATATTTGTGTTTAGGGGGTTTCTTAAGAGACTTAAAAATAGAGATGGGGATCTTGAGTGCATGTGTTTGTCTGCTGGTGGAGGAGTGTTGTTCAAAATTATTGAAATTAATTGAATGCAGTTGAATAAAGAGAATTTGCATGCTGCAGTGTGCATTGAGGTGACTGAGAGTTAAAAGCCTGTTAGAGGTAAGCATCAGAGTTGTCATGTATGCCACTTAATAAATGCAATAATGGACACTGCAGCTTTTACAGAGCTTTGGACCTTCAAGTTGCAGAATAATGCTGTTGTAATTATAGGCAGCTTTTTGATAAAAGCAACTTTGGAAAATACACGTGGAATTCCCTCTTCCCCAAGTGTTTCTGCACTAAATCTTCATGCAGATGCATAGTTGAGGCATAACCTACTGTGCCTTATTCCAAATCAATTAGCTTTTCTGTATCATTTGCTCTTTTAAGGTTGCTAAGCAATCGTCAGTGCAATATTCATTTTTAACCTGGAAGCTGTGGCCCACCCTCCAGTTACTTTCTTTAAAGTAATTACTAGCAGTGCAGTTGCAAAAGCTGATAGCTCGCTCCTTTGGTGAAGGTTCCACCTCCCGAGTATGAAATTATCACATCCTCTTGCACCTCCGCTTAGTTTCTCAGATACAATTATTGATATACTGAATCACAGATGCCTGTGTTTGCTCCAACCCTGGTTTCTTGACAAGTCCTAGGCAGTGTATGGTGTTACTGTAAACACATCGATTGGTGTGCGGGGGAAACCCCTACTGCCTGTTGCTGTGGGGAATGTCTATATTCTCCTGTTTTCTAGATATGGCTGATTTAATTTGTTTGAATGGAAGGAGGCTCTGCTCACTTTTGCTAACTTGGTTTTATACTCCTGGCAGTAAAACCTCTTCAGTCTGCTAGGCTGAAGAAGACACACGTAGACAAATGCACAGACATGTAGAGTGTGCCAGTCCTGTCTGCCATGTTTGTTCTTGATGCATCCTGAGTTCAGAGGTTTGCAGTGAGCAGATAGGGAGCTTGTTCAGGGACAGAGTTCTTATTTTCTGTATTGGAAGGGAAAAAGCTACGTTTTTCCTGTTCACAACCTTCCTAATGCCTACTGCTACAATTTTTCAGCTGCCTTGGACTGATAGATCACAGCTGAGCAAATAGCACAATACGCTACAAAGAGAAAAAATGTCTACTTACAATAAGCTCTTCTTCTGAGCCTTTGAAGTGTAAATGTTTGACATACTTCAACTTTGCTATAATAAAACCACATAATGAAAATTTTCTTTTGTAATGAAAGGCATGCAGACATTAGCTCAGTGTTTTTAGAAAGTGATGTTTGTGTTTTCTATTGTTTCAGGTTCTACACCTTGCTGGTGCTGTCCACTGCTCTTTTTGGAAGGCCTCCTTTTAAGAATGTAATTGTGAATGGCCTTGTTCTTGCCAGGTTGGTATGTCAGACACTTCTTTCCCTATCAGATTTTTAGTTAAGAGGTGTTTCAGATAAGTCCATGCAGATTGTAAGTTAAATTTGAAATGGGCTTTGGAGCTATTAAGACTTGTCAGGGAGATATTGGTGTTCCAGGAGATAAACCTCTCAGGTGCCTTACACATTCCAGCTACCTGCTACCCTAGGTTCTTTCTAGCAGGATTAGTCCTTCTTAGAGAGAAAATGAGTGATAACTCAAAATAAGAAAGACTAGGAAATAACTGATACCTGTTATGCAGAGTAAAGGGGATTATAATTGTAGTTTTAGATGCAGTTTTAAATAAGTTAATTATATTGGTTTGTCTCTTTTCTAATAAAGCCCTGCCAGTTAGCTGGAGGGATTGATTTGAAACAAGTGCATCTTCCCACAGCATTGGTAGGAAAGACACATTTCCTGCTGAGATTTGTAAATTGAGAGTCTCTAGGGTTGTTTTGTGGGTTTTTTTGGTTTTGTTTTCAGTTGCTCTCATGGGCTCAACAGTCGTCTTGAAATGTACTAATACCTAATTGTGTCTGTTCTGCCAAGAACAAAATAGGACAGAAAAATTAAGCTGGATTTGAAGGGCCTTTTTTTTCCTTATCCATGTATTGCAAGAAATCTGGGAATGTAGACCTACATTCTGATTTTTTTTTTCTAGTGATGGCCAAAAAATGAGCAAAAGGAAGAAGAATTATCCTGATCCAATGAGTATTGTAAATAGTTATGGAGCTGATGCACTAAGGTAGGTTTTCCCTAATTACTGTACAATCTGATATGTTGGATTTCTGTTCATAGCAGACATTTACCAGGAGTGCTTTTGGGGTGCTGACAGTTAGTAGTAGGAAGAAAGTTAAGTTTTAAACTGCAGACCGCTAAGGCAGTGAAGTAGCTGAAAGATGACTTAAGAGAACTGGCGATAGTTACAGTTCTTGGACTTTCTATACCCTTGTCTTATCTCCCTCAAGGCTGGTAACAACCAAAGCTGCTGTGCTGACTTTGAGTCCTTTTGTCGGAAACAGTTTGTCCACTTGGTACAGAATACTTCCACTGAAGCCAGCACTCTCTGCTGTTGCAGCTAATAGTCTGAGCTGACCCACTGAAAATTTGTATAACATCTTTTGAGCACAATACTGTTAATTTGCTGTTAAATCACTACTTTAGGAAAAGATTTGTGTATAATGTGCAGAAATGTTTGTTTGATGTTTTCCTTATACATTTTGTAAAAAGAAAGTGTTTATTTACTAAAAGGATATGATATGTACCTAATAGTAGTGAAACTAGAAAAGCAGAAGTGGAGCAGCCTAATGTGTGTATGCATGTTGTATATTTGCAAGTTGTGTGTGTATGTGTGTGTGTATATATTGTGTGTGTGTATATATATATTGTCTGGGCCAAACACATTAAACACAGTTGAAGTGCTTAATTAAAACTATACTAACTGGTTTAAACCACACAGCAGCTTTCCAATATCAGAAGCGGTCCTACAAGGATGCTGGAGAGAGACTCTTCATTAGGGACAGTATGTATAGCAGTAGGACATGTAGGAATAGAATAAGGGGTAATGGGTTCAAACTTAAGATTAGATCTAAGGAAAAAGTTCTTTATTGTGAGGGTGGTGAGGCACTGGAATGTGCTGCCCAATGAGATGGTAAATGCTGGCAGTGTTCAGGGCCAGGTTGGACAGAGACTTGGGTGACATGGTCTAGTGTGAGGCATCCCTGGCCATGGAAGTGGGGATGGAACTGGATGACTTAAGGTCTTGTCCAACCCAAACTATTCTATGATTTTATGATATAAACGTAATTATTCAAACACCTAGTATTTTTGCTAGATGCACTAACTACATGCACGAAGTGGTACATTGAGATAAAGGTACAATCAAGACATTTTAATAGCATGCACATTTCTCAAGGACCCTGTAATTCTTGCTATATATAAGGAAACCTTAAACTATCGCACATGTTGAATTGTATATTGCAGTTACGCAAGGTAATGGTTGGGCTAAGTGAAAATTCAGTGTACTGTGGTTTTTGGTTTATTTTATGAAGGTGGTGGTTGGGTGCTCTAGGCAGTGCAATGAAGTAGATGTGAAACTCATTATTTCAAGCTCTAGCATTTTAAAGACCTAGTAATTAATCTTCTCATGTGTTTACAATAGAGAGTTGGCTGAATTTTTTAAATTATATCAAGACTGTTCTTTACAAATAATGAAGATGTATTAGGAGAATATCAGTGAATTGGTAGCTGCAGAAATGTAGGTTGGGGTTATTCATATTGGAGACTTTTAAATCACAGATGATGTCTCTGTTGGTAAAAGTCTTCCTTTTTTTAGAAAACAAAAAAATCTCAAACACCAGAAGTTACACTTCCATTATTCATGTTTTTTTTTATTTCTAAAAGCTAATTCATTTTTCTTTTTGTGTACTCATTCCTTAATGTCACATTTATTTATACATACACCCACATAGAGAGCAAAAAGCATTGCAGACTAGGTTCATTTATGCAAGGAGCTCTCCAATTCACTTGTCTCTGCTTACTCACTGAAGCGCTTGATCTGTTCTGTTCATAGAAAAAGCTACTACTGAGTTTTTTAGCTCGGCACTGTTTCCCTGCAGAGTTACTTTAGCTTTTGCAGTATAGTGTGGCTGTGTGTATATATATACACGTATATTTATTGGGTTTATAAACTACAACTTTGAAGTCTTCTCAGGAGTAGCTTGATAAGTAGCATAAATATAGGTGTAAATTGTTTAAGTGAATATGGAATTGAATGGAAAGAGCAAAGAGAGGAAATAACAGCACAGTAAATATAGCAACCTGACTTCGGGTGTCATGAAACTTGAATCCTGTGGGAAATCTGTAAGAATTACCTGGTCTAGTGGAAGATGTCCCTGCCCACAGCATGAGGGGTTGGATCTAGGTAATTTTTAAGATCCCTTCCAACCCAAACCGGTCTATGATTCTATGAATTGACAATTCCAGTTATATTTTGATATTGCTAAGACCTGTGAATTGAGTTGGATAGCTGTCAAAGCCGAAGTATATCAGAAGGAGAATTTGCTGGTCATAGTATTTACAAGCCTTTTGCTTTTATATATCTTGAGGTGTTTCTGTTAGATGTGATGCGTTACGTTCTCTTCTCAACCTGTTTTTCAAATGCAGAAGAAACAGCATAATGCCATAGACTGCTGCTTTAGAGAGACAAAACAGTTTCTCATATGTTGTTAGAAAATTTTGTTATACTGGCTTGATTTGAGAAAGGTTTTACGTTCTTCCCAATGCGTCATATTACTGGGTACAACTAAATTGATAGAACTCTTCTTTTTATCAGGTATCTTACTTGTCTTTCCATATAATCATAGAATGGGTAGGTTGGAAAGTTCCAACTGGGTGTCCTTGTCTCATGGGCAGGGATGCCTCGCACTACACCATGTCACCCAAAGCTCCATCCAACCTGGCCTTGCACACTGCCAGTGATAGAGTATTTACCACTTCTCTGGGCAACCTGTTCTAGGGCCTCACCACCCACACAGTAATGAACTTCTTTATATCTAATCTGAACTTCCCCTGTTTAAACCCGTTGCCCCTTTTTCTATTGCTGCTGTTTCTATTGCTGATGAAGTCTCTCTCCAGCATCTTTGTAGGCCCACTTCAGATATTGGAAGGCTGCTACGATGAGTGTATCTCTGTATTGGAATAATTCAGGAAATTATTGTTCCTTTAACTTTTACGTATTGTAAGACAGTGTAGAGCTGCTATGTTTTAAAACCACAGCTAAACAAAAAAAAACAACCAACCCAACCAACACCTCCCCCCCACAAAACCAAAACTGTAGCCTTAGAGAAATACGTCAGTTATTTAGTTCAGTTGCTCATGCAAAGAACTATTTTAAGAAGACTTCTGATAGATTCTTAAGTGAGTGCTGCTCACTTAAGCAATTAGAGGATTGCCGTTAGCAATTCGGGGATCCTTCATTGGTCTGATTAGTTGGCACTGCAGCCTCCTCAGCAGGAAAGTAGTGGAGGGAATATTTGAAGTAGTTGTTATTCTGGGTAAGTCCGAAACTGGTAAAAGGCCTGGAGTATCTTGGTGTGCCCTGGGGCCAGACTAGCTCTATATTAAGATTAAAGTTTTGTTTGACTTCTGAAATAAAGAGTAATAAGCATACAGGTAAGTGTGATTGGAAGCTTATTTTAAACATATGCCTATAAGTTCTAGTTTAATTTAGGGACTTACTCGTTCTTTATTCTGTACTCTTGTAAATTTGTAACTTGAATTCAGATACAATATTTAAAGGCTTTTTTTCCCCCCAGTACAGTACTGAAAATGCCTATTTCTATACTGCATTGGTGTTTACTCTGGCAGCTTTATTTTTGTGTATTCTTTTCTACTCAAGAAGCCCTCTCCTGAAGATTTCATGGTCTGGTATTCTTGAATGTGCTGTGTTAAACCCCATTAAGATTTTAAAGCCTCCTAAAGGAAGTCCTTGTAAAGATGTATTAGCTTAGAATCATGATTTTAAAAGCTGAGAAGATGTGACAGAATGAGTGATGTATTTCTCAACAGAAATTTATTTAATCTTTAAAATGATTTGGTTTTCATATTTGGAAAATTAAATGAAGTGTATCTAAATCAAGTTTCTGTTCAAGTTTTTTTGATGCCTGGGTAACACTTGCTTTCTTTTTGAGTTAAATTGATAGATACATCATTTCTCTGCAGATGAAATATTTGTTTAAGGAAGAAGGTGGGATGAAGTATAATGATGATTCTTTGTCAAGTCAGAGCTAGCAAGGAAGCTGGGGATGTGTCTGTGTCTGTGTCTGTGAAATGAGGAACTTATAGCTTGAGAAAGACTGACCCGAGGAGGATCTCCCTAGACAGGGTGGATTCAGTGTATAGATGAGAACCCCTTTGGCTGACTTGGACATGACTGTGTGAGGGGCTGCTGCTAATATAGTAGGCAACATCACCTGAATGCTGTACTATGCTCTGTCGGCTGTTTGAGGAGCTGAGGCACATTTGTATGGATCGGAAGTACATCCTTTGTTCTCTTTTGGCACTGTTTTTCCTTAAAAATACTAATTTCTGCTCTTTGATTTTGATCTGCTTGTTTTGCCTAGCTCTTTAGCCCTGTGTTTGCAGGGGGTGCAAAGCTTTTTAAAAATGAGGAAATGAGCTAAGATGGAATAGAAGGGTACTTTTTCATCAATAAAGAGTTCAAAATATTGCCAAAACAATAGGTACCATTCTAAAGAGCATAGAATCACAGACTGGTTTGGGTTGGAAGAGACCTTAAAGCTCATTTAGTTGCCATGGGCAGGGACCTAGACCAAGTTACTCAAAGCCTCTTCCAGTCTAGTCTACAAATTTCATGCACCCACTTCTTGTTTTAGACTGTGATAGCATCTGTGTGTGTTATCTCAATTTACATCTAGGGTAAAAAAGCAAAAAAAAAAGTTAAATTCCATAAGCAGCGTCATAAAAACAGTCCTGTCCACTAGGAAGTAAATTGTTGTATATTCAGTATGTTACATGCTTACAATACTATTTTCCTTGGAATTCTTAATGTGAAACTGTTCACTTGGTTATGTCCCTTGAGGTCCAGCTCTCTTAAGATTTTCTGTAGATTTAAGTGCATTTCCACTGCTATATGTAGTTTTAAGCTGTTGTGTACGGTGTTCTTATTTTGCAGGTTATACCTGATCAATTCTCCTGTGGTAAGAGCAGAAAACCTGAGATTTAAAGAGGAAGGGGTAAGGGATATACTGAAGGATGTCTTCCTGCCCTGGTACAATGCATATCGCTTTCTTGCTCAGAATGTTCAGATCCTGCAACATAAGGTACAGTCTCTTCAATGTGGAAAAACCAAGTGGAAGGGGCTTTGTGCTTTTTCCAGTGTTTTAGTGAATTAGCATTGTAGAGAAATTTAGTTTGGAAGGGAGGTTTGGAATTTGACTCTGGAGGTTGTCTGAACTTTACCTCCTTGTTTAAAGCAAGGCTGACTTCAAAGTTAGGTCAGGTTTTATATATTTGTTGTGAATTCCTATGGTGTTTACTGTTTGTTTCCTGTTTTATAAAGTTACAACCACCCTGCATTTTTCTCTCCTTGACCAAGCTTATTCTATAGAAAGGAGGACTGGAAGGTAGGGGCCTGTCAAGACATAACAGCTGTCCTTTCTCAGATAAGGCTGTTCTTGATTCCCTCTTACTAGAGATAAATGTGATGCTATTGCATCTGTTGATAAGGACTTCAAGTGTGTAGGGTTAATACATACTAAGCAATTATCTGCTGTCAGTCACCTTGCTGGTAACACCAGTTAAAAGCCATGTACTGTGTGTTTGAGGGAATCCTTATGAAATGTCCATGCTAAGCCTTGTTGGTTTATTACTAATTCTTACCAGTGATTATGTAGTAGCTTGGAGGCAGCAGGCATCACTAATACTACCTTGAGTGCTGCTGCTTCTTTTTCTTTGCCATTGCCCCATGCTATGTAGTAAAGAATGGCTATGTTGTAGGACATTGAGGACATTGCTTAGCAGCATACAGGCCTAACACAAATGTAACTGTGAGTAAGTAAAGAAAAGAAAGCTATTTTCAGCATTGGCTGCTGTGACCATTTCTTGAGCTAACTCATTTACTGTAACTATGAATTTGCATAAAAATGTTTAACTTGGGAATACTCGATGATGAATACATTAGCAGCAGCCAGAAGACTGTTGTCTTTAACATGACAGTTAATTTTGCTTAAATTTAAATGCAACTTTGAGGGGTGGGGAAGAAATGGAATGGGAAGAAAGGCAAATCATCATAAAAGCAATAATGTTTTAGACTTGAAGATTACATTTGAAGTCTACTAAAAATGCTGAAAGGCTGACATGGGTTTCTACCCTTTCAAAATGAAAGCAAGATTGAAATTTCTTTCTCATAGTAAATTTTCATTTAAATTGAATATATTTATGTATATATTGTATAGCTTCTGTTGAAACCAGTTTTTATATTTCAGCTGAGATTAGTGGTAGAATATTACCACTTTTTAGTGCAGACTTACATGGAATAATGGGAACTAAGTGAAAAAGTTCAAACCTTACACTATACAAGAAATTACAGTAGCAGGCTAGTCACTGTGGACAGCTGAAGCAATCATAGAATAGTTAGGGTTGGAAAGGACCTTAAGATCATCCAGTTCCAACCCCCCTGCCATGGGCAGGGACACC
>JASSUY010017003.1:0-12352 GCA_032466535.1 Forpus xanthops
GCAGATAAACTAAGAACATCATTGGGTTGTGCTATTTTTGGTTACTTTATAGGCACACTGAACTGAGCTGAAAAAAAAAATGAAGAAACTTGGAATTTGGTCCCACACTGCGTTTATGCTACATTTTATAATGTGTAGCAAGAGAATTTTAGCTTTGCTGCAGTCTGATAAATCTAAGCTTTTGGTGTTATATAAAAGCTTTTAAATAATTTTTTTTTTTCTTCTAGTGACTATCTTTAAATCTGATTAATTGATCTTACATTAACAGAACCTTGCAGGGTAGTATGGCCAAACTTCTGTCTGACCTTACAGCAGACAACATTAGACCCAAACCTGAGAAAGGTCTCTCGAAGTCCCTTTTGGAAGACTATGAAAAACAGATGCAACCTGATCCATTTCCTGGAAGTACATCAGTCATCACTTACCTTAAAAAATTAGAAACAGATCATATTTTGACAGATACAGAACCTCAGTTCTCAAATAAAATTGGAGAATCAGAAATGGAAAATCTAGCCTGTGAAAAGTTTGCTGTAGAAGGAAGTAAAATAAACAGTGCATTCTCAGAAGAAGGAGCATCAACACCCAGAACACGACTAGCCTCACTGAAGCAAGATACAGAAACAGCCAGTGATTCTGGGACTTTACTAGATGACCAAAACAAGTTGGATGAGACTGTTTATATTGCGTTGACTAGCAGTGCCTCTATGAAACAGCAGCCATCCCCTGGAAGAACTGGTGTGCAACCCCAGAGTAGAGGGTCTAAGATATTGAGCTACCGTTGTGAGGTTTCTAACTCTGTGCCGCAGAATGGATGTGAGATCTCAAGGGATCCAACTGTTCTGGATAAATTAAGTGCTGGGTACAACATGAAAAAGACTATGGAAAACTCATTTGAAGTTACAAGGGATAAGGTGAAGCCAGAAGGAGAAGTGCAGATGAGGCCAACAGGCATTCCAAATGGAGCTGCAAAAGACTTCACAGATAAGCCGCACCAACCTCAGTGTGGTAGATACCCTTGCATACCAATGCCATTTCTGAAAGAGACTTCTCAGAAAAAAGGCAGTGAAATAGCTGATTTCAGTTCCATTTCATTTGTTGATATATCTGGGAAGTCTGAGTGGAGTGCATCCTCTTACTCAACTTTCACTTCTCGAGATGAAGAGGACTTTAAGAATAGCTTAGCAACTTTGGATGCCAACATAGCTAAGTTACAAAGAACTCTGCAAAATAGCCTGATGAAACAATGAGTATAAGGAAGCAAAATGGGGTGCACTTGGTTGGATTACTTAGGCTTTTCTGAGGTGTATTAATAAGCATGGTACTGCTACAAATACTTGGTTTTTTGGAATGAAATGACTGGCTTCTAGCTGTTTAAATTATGGATGGGATTTATTTTCATTAAATTGTTGTGCTGCTTCTCTTGATGTGTACATCTTGAAATAACTAGATATAATAACTTAATTGTGACTTGGTTTTATACTCTTTCATTGCAAAATTAATTCTTAGACCTACACACTGGTCTGAATGTGTAGAAAAATGCCATTTTCATAAATGGTGACTTAGGTTTATACTCCTTAATTGCAAGATTAATTCTTAGAATAGCACTTTGCAGCTGTTTATGAAACCAGTGTACTGTTGGCAGTACAGTTTTTCTATTAAATGATAAAGTACACTTGCGTACTTTTTCCATGTGTATTTTCAAAGTATTAAGAACAGCATTGGGGGGGATTTGAAGTCGGGTGTGATAAAGAGAAATCTTAATTTTTGTCATCATTTAACTGCTACAAAACTGGAAGCACACTTGTTTTCCATGGCTACAACTGTGTGTTTCAAGAATCTATCTCCATGCTTGGTTCATAATGAACAGTAGTGTCTGTATCAAAGGAACAGATGAACATGACTATTTTATTCAGCTGCTTTGTTTCTTAATCCAAATTAGATTTTATCACAAGAATTATTTTTGGCACAAAATTGAGTGGTTTAGGTTTGCTCAAGGAATCACCATTAAAGGTGAATAATTTTACAGTAATTTTAATATGAATAGAATAGGTTTATATGAATTTATAAAAGCATAACTTAACAATGTTTGATGACAAGGTCCACTCTATTACTTACTGCATGGATGAAACATACAAAGGAACATGGAGATAAAATCAAGCTAAAACAATTCATACAGAAACTGAAGGCACAAAAGTGTAAGGGAGACCTGCCTGTTGAGTCATAAGGTTTGGAGTAGATCCCCTTAATTTCTAAACTCCTGATGGAGCCTAGGTGCTACTGGGTCTAGTCTTGGTGTCAGCTTTGAACAATGGTGTATATATGTGAAGGATTACAGGAGTACTGGTTCAGCACAGATAAGATTTTCACACAGCTTTCACCTGGCAGCAATCTGTAGTTTTAAGGTGGGTCAGTGTGAGTCAATGTCTTGAACATAAGTGTCCTGCCTTGACAAGATAGGTGGCTCAGAG
The DNA here is from genome assembly GCA_032466535.1 of Forpus xanthops. Classification (NCBI taxonomy): domain Eukaryota; kingdom Metazoa; phylum Chordata; class Aves; order Psittaciformes; family Psittacidae; genus Forpus; species Forpus xanthops. The sequence goes on from JASSUY010017003.1 coordinate 2,469, forward strand.
TTTGGATTTTTATAAAGAGGAATGTGAATGCAGAAGGTTAAATTGAATGTCCGTAGTTACTGGTTTAGTTCTTTGTTTTTTCTCTTCTCCCTGAAGAACAATTGGAAGGTAGCATACATGGGCAAGAGGTTCCGCAGGTGGAGGCCTGGGAAGAGATAGGTACAAAGTAGCTCTGCAGGAACACTGAGAGAGCTACAGTTGCTAAGTCAAGACCATGCTGTTCTGCCAGAAAAATGCAGCCGCCATACAGGATTTGCAGTGTATGGTAAATCCCATAACATACGTGAAATAATCCTTTTTCACTTGTCACTGGTAAAACTTAGATTTCAGTTTTGAGCCTTGTTCTTGAAGAAAAAAAAATGATAAAATGGAGAGTCCAGATGAGGGCAAGGAAAGAAAAATCAATGATCTGTTTCTTCCTACAATTCTGGTTTTGGTCATAAGTTTTACAAATGTTTGATTTTATCTAAATTAAGAGAACATAGTGCCTATGGATGACCCCAACAGACTGATGCTGAGAAACAGAAGCAGTAACAGGCTTCAGCTGACACAAAAGAGACAAATTAGGCATTAGTGAAAGCTAACAAACCAGTACAGTTGGCAAAGCATTAGACTATACAGTTTGAGGAAGTCATGGAACTTCCACAGTTTTTGAGGTGTCAGACATTTGTTGGGAATAAATACAGAAATTCTGGACTGAGCTACCCAAACTGGCTCCCACAGAAAGGGGAGGTGAGGGGGGAATTAATGCAGTCTGTTGTTCTAGACAGGGCTTTCCAAATCTCAGTGTCAAGAGTATATGTCTTGCAAACTTGTAAGTTAGAGGTGTGGGAGATGGTGTTGTTGCTATCATTCTTTCCTCTTGCACCCTTGGATCATTTAAATGATGTTTTTTGTGTCTCATGGTTTTTCTAGGTAAGCAGCAGTATAAGGACCTGAATTTACGACTACTTTTTCTGTGGTGGTGCTTATTTGTTTACCTAGAAAACAGTGTGGTTCCTGGTGCTGGCCTTTTCTTTTATGTTTCCATGTAAGACAAAAGTCCCAAGTTTTACTACATTGAATAATTTTATTTTCTTCTATGGTTACTTGCTTGAATGAACACATTTTAAAGTGAGGTCACTGTCCATGCATTGTACTGCAAAGAAGTTCTGTGATTATTTTAGTTACTGGTAACTGACCAATAAAAAGGTATGAAGACAACACATATTATAAAAGATGCCAACTGGCACTCCTGCTTTGAAAAAGGAAAGTTAGACTAAATACTGACTTCAGTGATTTAGAATGCTTTTAAGGCTTGGCCTGGATTTCTTAGTCCTCTTCCACTGCTCATGCGCAAATTCAAAATAAGGTTGATGGTATGAAAGTGAATAGGTTTTAATTACTTACAAGCAGTTTCAGTGTAGAAGAATTAATGATTCTAGTATGGGTTAAAGATAAACTACAATAAATCCTAGTCTTTAAAACTCACAAGAAGGCTGAGAAAAGATTGGAAGGATAGTCATTAGCAGATACACTAATTCAGTTTTCTTCTTGCAGCTCGGACTTACTCCTTTTGAGTAAGGGTATTTGTGATGGCCAAAGCTAGTTGCAATCTGCTTAAAGCAGCGGTGGTGTCAAGATGTCCAAGCATATTCTCATTGAGAGCATTTGCATTCACTTTTATCTCAATGGGGAAAGATGTTCCACCTTCTTACTTGTGTCCTATTCATCATTGCAAAGTTCAAAGAGTGGGATGACTCCTGAGAAATCTTTCTGGGGTAATAGGGTACGAGGAGGTTTGTAATATGTGTTCTCTTGGAAGAGAAGTAAAAAAGGAAACAGGAAAAAGGAGTCTTTAATACAGTTCTATTGTAAGTAATAATAAGTTACAGTGTATTTTCAGTATTTACAAAGATTTGCAATTGAACTTGATGATGCCAAGCTGAGAAAAGCACAACTAGTTCGGCTGCAGAGTTGTTATACAGGAAGCTAATTGCTCATACAGACAGATAGACAAATGTTCAGAAGAACTTTGCAGCTTTACCAGCAAAGCTAGTGTCAGGTTCTGTTTATCTCTGTATTAATCTCCAAATATGAGGGCTACAGGAGATTTGTGTATTCAATATAAAATCATCTTTCTGTGTTCAGTAATAGCTGCTGCGAAACCTCTCTCCTTTTCGAAGGACTAACTTGGAAGGAACAGCTCAGCAGCTATAACTTGAGTTCTCATGTAGCCTTTTCTAGGTTTTTCTTTTAGCCACAAGAGAGAAGATACAGGAGCATATTCTGTGAAGCCAACATCTGTACTTTCCAGTGATACAGAAAGGAAAGGAACTCTTAAAATGCATTTCATCAAGCTCTTAACATTCATTTTGCTTTTATGAACCTTTTTCCTTACGGAATGAGGAGAAGGTTGGCAATACTCCAGAATCCAGGATACCTGAGTTTAACCCATGTAATTCCTTGCTCTGGCTTCTTAAGCAATGATTGTCTATAGTCTCATTCACAGAATTGGGGGGAATTTATACAAAGGATTACTGCCTTACGGCTGTGTCCAAATTGATCAAAGACATCATAAGGAGCAAAGAAGCCTTTTTTTGCTGAAGTGAAGCCAGTGCTGCAGCTGTGTGTGTGACTCAGCTACCTAGGACACCATATGTTGACAAATGGCAACATTTACCTCTGTGTAGGAATAAGGTTTGACAGCTCAGGCTGCATTTCACAGAATAACAGTAATTGATGCTGGTGCCTTGAGTACCTTTCTTAAGTCATCGACTTATGCCAGCATCCTTAGCAAGGGTCAAGTTGCTGGAGCAGATCCAGAGAAGGGCAACAGAGCTGGTGAAGGGTCTGGAGCACAAGTTTTATGGGAATGGCTGAGGGAACTGGAGTTGTTTAGACTGGAGAAGAGAAATCACAGGGAGGGCCTTATTGTTCTCTACAGCTACCTGAAAAGAGGATGTAGTGAGGTGGGGTTGGTCTCTTCTCCCAAGAAATGAGTGTTAGGACAAGGGGTAACAGCCTCAGGCTGTATGAAAGGAGGTTTAGGCTGCATGTTGGGAAGAGTTTCTTCACTGAGAAGATGATTGGTCATTGGAACATGCTGCCCCGGAGAGTGATGGAATCACCGTTCTTGGAAGTGTTCAGAAACTATAGATGAGGCCCTTAGTGGCATGGTTTAGTGGTGGACTTGGCAGTCCTGGAGTAATGGTTGGAATTCATGATCTTAAAGGTCTTGTTCAACTAAATGATTCTATGATTCTATGCAGTTTGAAGACCAAACACCGAACTGAAAAACCAAATACTTTTGCAAATGTGTTCTGTTTATCAGGACACAGAGTGGAGAGAATATTCTGTAAGTTCTTCAGCTGTACTCTTAAATGCTTTTCTTGGCCACAAACAAGACTTGTCATGGTGCATAGCTGTGCAATAACCCCCAGTTGTGAAGCGACACCAATAGCATTGCAAGTTCACCAGTAAACACATGTGCTGAAAATCTCCTTTTGCATGCATATGAGCATCCATTACTCAAGTTTTTACACTGTGCTTCAAAGACACTGTTAAAACATTGCTTTACTAACTGGAAAAAGAGCAGCTTAAACTAGTTAAAGTGTAGTGACCATCTGTGCTGCAGTTGATATTATGTGGTTTATAGGCTCTTTAAGCATTTGCATGTTTAAAGACTACTTAGAAATATTGCTCCTTTTAAGACTCCTGATTTTGTCCAAGTGCATGCTGAATTCTGGCCACTTGTCTGCTGCAATCAAACAGCCAAAACATATATTTTCTTACTGCCTTCTCCCAGATTCTGTTCTGTATTTAGAAAATTGTAGTGATGGTTTTGGACTTGCAGTTATGTTATTAAGCGAAGTGTAAAATATTTTTCTTGGCATAATCTAGAATATAAATAGCTTTATCATCAGTTTCATGTTCTCTTTATTCCTCTAGGGAATGCCAGTTCTCTTTCATAGTTAGTCTCAGAGCTAAGATTATCCAAACATCACCCTTGTCCTAATGCCCCCTTTCCAAGAAGCACAAGCAAAGCAGGGCTAAGAGCTCTGCTCTGTGTACCCCAAGACTTCAGACAACATAGAATTATTGCTCTGTGCAGATGTTCCCATACATTTCCTCAGCCTTCATCCCCTTTCCCTCCCAATCTGCAGAGATGCAGCCATTCACCATGATGTTGAGCTCTCTCCAGCACCAGCTTTGTCTTCAACCAAAGTTTGCATTTCTGTTCAAGGAATTTTTTGCCATGGCATTTTTATCTCCCACACTGGTCCCTAGGCCAGGGCTTGAAATTTAAAAGCTGCTGATTTTCACCTTCCCTCTGTAACACAAAGTACATAGGAATGTTCCCAGTCCAGCTTTTAAACCATGACCTGTGTGAGAGCCATGGAGTCTCCCTGTAGGTTAATGAAGCTAGAGAGTAAGTGATTACTTCCATAGCAGCCATTGACAAAGGAATAACAAGCTCATATCAGATTTTGAAGTGCGTTCTTTCAAAAGCACTGTTTTTAAAAAAACGTGTTCATCAACAATCCCATTTGCTCAGCGAAACATATACTGAGCAAATGTAGGCATTTACCTGTTCAAGCTCCCTAGTTCTTCCCAGGAGCATTCCTGAACAGGGTCCTGCATCAGCTGCTGTGCTGTTGAGAAGCCTCTGAGATGCCTCACCTCACAGATACCTACCTTCCCTCTGCAAGCATAGGCAGCAATACCAACAGCAATGCCAGATCAGACAATAGCCAGCGGCGTGCATATGGACTGAGGAATGGCCCAGATCCATTTATTTACTGTGTTTGGTGAATGCATACAGAACACCTCCTTGCAGGCTAGCACTGTCTTCACTTCTGTCCCTGCCATCTGATAGCCCGCCCCAATACCAAAGGGTTAAGGTCATCCCCTGAGAAAGCACCACTTTGAGCACCAGGCTCAGAGCACATTCACTACAGCAGAGCCTCTCTCCTAGCAGCTGACTGTGGAAACGAGCAGGAATCATCACCACAAACCCACTGACACCATTCATGCAGGCTGTCTCAGGCCATGTATGGAAGAGCTGCTATTGTTAGTGCCACTCAGGAAATATTCTGGGGAGTGTGTAATTGTTTGTGCTCAGATTCTTTTATCAATGCTTAATTAACTGCAGTTACAACACATGTTTACCATTAATATTTCAAATTACTGAGATGTTTGTAAATCTGTTCTGTCGGTCTTCTCAGAAACTTCCACCAAAGGTTCCAAAAGTGACAGGACATAGTCCTTGCAGTACTAGCCCTATCTTGCTTAAGGGTGTTCAAGTATGATCTTGCATGACTTCTACATTTTGTGACAATACAAAAGGGACCATTTCTAAAAGTTATCTGATGCAGATTTAATTTTCTTCCTTTGTAAACAGCTCTGGGCATTTCTGAACAGTTTTACCAAGCTACAACAAAAGCCCTTGTCATCCAGCCATGCTGCCAAAAATGGTTACTTCGGATTTGGCCACATCTTCCAAATACACTGTTTCATCAGTCATTTCATTCCACAGAAGCCACAATGAGAAGCATTTTGCTTCTAAAGTCCAGAGTCTGCTTCTAAAAGTCTGGAAGTTTTCCCCCAGTTGGCTTCTTTGGCTGATCTCTGCTGAAGTAACTGAGCAGCAGCTTCTTTACCTTTTAAATGGGAACATACCTAGCCTAAATTTACTGAAAGACTGGTTTTCGTTTTACAGAGACCTGGGAGGACAGCAAATGGAAGTCATTTTGCAGTGCCTGAGTTTTGTTCAAAAATCAGTCAGGGTTCCAAAGAATAGTAAGAAAATACCCTTCTCTTTTTGAAGATTACAGGCTTACAAGAAGATTCATGACTTGGGTCACAAGGCTTGATGTTGATCGTTCTCAGGCTATGCGCTAGACAGTCTGGCAGTTTAGTATGCCTACTCATTAAAGATTTAATGATTGTGGCTTTGGAGGATTTTAAAGAAGTTATTCTGACAGTTTAAGGGGACATTAACTATCTTGTTCCCATCCACCTCTTGCAAATACTGACAATTAAATCAAGATTACTGTTGGTGCACTCTTTCAATGCATTATTGCAGTTATGTTTGATGAATCCTGGAAACATCATTCTGTTAACACTGAGAAGACTGCACTTCTTTTTTTCTGGAACAGTTGTGCATTTTTTGGTCTAATCTTTGTGGTTTTATGATTATATATTAAAGTCTCTCACTTTCTTTCCTTCTGAATGTCTTTCCTTGAAAATACCATGTTCTACTTGGTTCTGCTCCCACCTTTCTTCCAATGAAACCCTTACCAGGATAAAAGTCTTCCTCAGTTACACACCAGAGGAAACAAATTTACTGTAATGGCATCTAAGTTATAAATCACATTCCTAACTTCCATGGACGTTCTATTTCTCAGCCAAGTACCTCAAAGAATGCTCATAGAAGTTTCTGTGTTTAGTGGGAGGTGTCCCTGCACATAGCAGGGGGGTTGGAACTGGATGATCTTAAGCTCCTTTCCAACCTTAACTATTCTATGATTCTATGAAATCAGTGTGCCTGAGTTCTAAGCCTGCAAAGGCACTCTGCATCTCAGTTTTAGCATCAGGATCTGTATTAAGTTATTCAGTGCTTGCACTATTTATTAGAGAAACTAATAGCTGAAGGGATGCTTTAACTCAATTTACAGTTATTCTGCTCTTCCTACTTCACCCATAATTGATAATTGCAATATTTTCATGCTTCAGTCTCAGTGTGTTTACTGAAAGCTTTCATTAATCTAGATAGTATTAGGATTATGACTAGAGGGGTAATCAGATTTTGTTGAAAAGTGATTTTTTTTCGAGAGGCATGGGGACTTAAGAGGTCCTCCCAAAATAGTTAAGGAGAAAGATTTAACTGCATAGTCCTTAGCTTTCTTTGCTGAGGGCAGCATGTATTTTATCTACAGATGGAGCACTATCAGCAGTAATCACTATACTGAAATCTGTGCAGCCATCAGACATGTATCCTGTGTGTTAATTCAGAATCACTGTGTTATTCTTTTATCACCATATTCTTTCCTCCAAGGAATCAGTACCAGGATAATGTCGCTTGGTCCATTTCTTACAAGAGAGAGCTTTTCTATGTACAGAAAACATTAACACAAATGCCCAAAGGTTTGAGACTGTGATAATTGCAGGTTTGTGTGTAGTGCTTCTGGAACAAAGAAAGCAGTTCACTAGTCAAACATGTACTCAAATCAGTCATTTATTATAACACTGAAGGGCTGCCTTTGCACAAATATTATGAATCTGCCTCCAGTCAGATGAAGGACTGATACTTTTTAGTGAAGCTACACAAAATCCCAAAAGATATGAAAATGAGGCATGATTTTTAAATTTATAAAAACCAAACCATTCTCCCCCTTTTCAGTTATGCACCAGCTGTAACCTGTATCCAGTATCAGGAAATCACTTTTAAAGAAATACTGCAAAAATCATCCCAGCAATGTGGCATCAATACTATAAGCTATAGGGCCTGCTTTGGATTTTTTGAAGATGAAGGCTTTGCTTTGCTGGCCATTTTTGATGTCACCACATAAGACAAACACAAATCACTACCTTAGCCCTGATCACAGGGATAAGCTCTATATAAAGCTGAATATGTTTAACAGTGAGAGCAAAATGAACAGTTTCCTCTTATGAATTTCAAAGCAAAGCCGTTGAAATTTTTCACTATACCTCTAAAGAGGCTTCATATATAATGTAAGAATACAGACAACTTTTCACTAGAGTTATCATTACATTATATATTTTCAGTGAAGTAAAGGATTTGAAGATCAGACAAAGACCTAAGAAATACAAAACAGTAATTGAAAGAATTTTAAAATTGTACCCATAAAATTAGTCCACAAATCATAAGCAAACTTTAACTATAGCAACAAATTTCTGGACCCTGTACCTTCACCTTTTTGCTGACCATTAAACCACACTACAAAATGATGCATAAAATAAAGCCTAGGTTTAAGGTATCAATTAAAACACTTTTACTCCACCACATTCTGTTTTGACTGGCAGATGGCAACACAGCTATAGGGTCCCAGCATTTAGCATTCAGGAGCAGCTCTTGGTAGCTTTAGATTACTTGTTCTAAGGAGTTCCTTGAACATTCTCACTTTTTCTAATTAGGCTGAGGAAGGAATTATGGTTAAACATCCTGCTAAATTTGTTTTCAGCAGTAATTGTAATAAGCATTTTTCCTTACTTGATTGTATCTTTCATCTGATAGTGGGATTCTGGCAGCAATCCTTCACCTGAGCATTGGATGTACCAAACATATTTGTAAGAAATCATGCTTTTGTCCTATTTATTGTCTTTAACACTAATAAATATGTTTTCATGAAAGATAAGCTTAAAAAGATGCTCTAGACTTCTGGAGAAGGCGCGAGTTGATGACTGTTATGGTCCTGGTCTCTCAAGAGAAATTCCTATGTAGAGCTGGAGCTGCTTGGGAAAAGTCTTTCTCTTGCACTGCTGAGCTCTGATGCTAGACCTGTTTCCTGCATCATTACATCTGATACGCAATTTTCCTGAAAAGCTCAAAACAAAGCGAAGTTTGTACGTTTTGTAAGACATATGTACAGTAAAAACTTGCTATGTTATGTGGCTTCACACGCTTTGCCTTTTTTTTCTAGGACTTTTGTTGCTTTCCTGGTATCATTCTGATCACCTGAAAACTCATATAAGCATGAATGAATGCTCTAAAGATTTCAAGGTAAGATAGTACTTCTTGTTTTATTAGAGAGATATGTATCTAGGAATACCATCTCTTTCCTCATTGGTCAAGGAAAGGGCATGGGCCCAACTTATTACAGTCACAGAGAATGGAAGTGAAAGTTAGGCTGGGATTAGAAACAGATAAGAGAGAGTGAGATATGAGATAGAGAGAAAATTTCTTTCTTAGATAATGAAAGAAAAAGCATTCTGCACAAACCACAGCAGCAAACAAGTGGCTGGTTAGATTGTCTGACTTTCCATTTCCAGGATGTTTGAGTCACTGAAACATAAGGGACAACTTCACAATTAGTTGTCATCACAATTTATATTCTGTTACTTTTATACTTCTCATCTGCAATTTTATTTTCAAAGAACTGTTGCTAGAATGCCTTTGTTTTTCTGTTTAAGCATGCCTGGACCTACGAAAGATTCCAGTTAGCTCAAGCAAGCAAGAGGTATGCTGTTTCTTTGGAAACATCAAATCTAATTAAAACACTAGTGCAAATATAATGCCCTTGGGTGCCTGCAATCTAAGGCATATGTGAGATGCCAGGAGATGGGATAATTTCTCATCAATCTGTGAAGGTCACTGTGGGGACTAGTGGCATCACCTTCCAAGACACAGAGAAGCCAGATGTTAATAATGCCCTCAGGCAAGGGTCAGAAACTGAAAAGAGAAACAGAGACGTCAGGAAGTCCTAGGCTGTCATCATCTAACACTATTTAAATGTTGTTAGTGACTGTTTGCCTGCTCTAGTAGGCATAATCTACCCAGACTCTAGAGTAACTTACTACCTTTACTCATGAGTCAAATCCCTACACAATCATCTTTGCTATGCTTTCAAGATTTCAGCTCTGTAGCTGGGATTGAAGTGCCCAGACCTGAATACAGAACTCCAGAGACACCCATCCCCATGGCATCTAGGGAACCAGCACTACCCTGGTAGTGACACTTCAGACACATGTGCTAGTTTTGGTTGGGTTAATTTCCTTCATAGCAGCTAGTAGAGGGCTTTGTTTTGGATTTGTGCTGCAAACAGTGCTGATAAGAAGGCATGCTGAGGCACATGAGAAACAACGAAGTGCTTGGTGACAGCCAGCATGGCTTCACTAAGGGGAAATCCTGCCTGACCAATCTGGTGGCCTTCTATGATGGG
>JASSUY010017004.1:0-43000 GCA_032466535.1 Forpus xanthops
ACCCCGCGCTCCGCACCCCGCAGCCGAGCCGCGTTCCACGGCGCCCGCTGCGCGCCGCCCCGCGCAGCCCAGCCCCGCTCTCCTTCCCCTATGCCGCCGCCGCTCTCCTGATTTATTCCTATTTTGTTTGTTGGTTTGTTTTTTTTTTTCCTATTCCAATCCGCCTCCCTTCTCCCAGTGCAAAGCCGCACCGCGCTTACCTGGGCACGGCGGGAGGACGCGGGGCTCCGCGGGCTCTGCCTGCCCGCCGCGCGCAGCAGCACCGAGGTGCGCGGCTCCGCAGCAACCCGCGGCCGCAGCATTGAGCGGCAGCGGCCGGGACCCGTGCGAGCGCTGCGCAAACCCCTCCTCCCAAACCTGCGCCGTGCGCGGGGGGCGGGCGGAGGAGCCGCGGAACCGCGGGCGCCTTTAACCCTTTTGCTGTCCCGCAGCGCTGGCGCGGCCCCTTCGCGCAGAGGGAGCGCAGCGCAGCGCAGCCGTATGTACAGCAGTTGCTATTCTGCTGGGTCTGTACAGAAGCTCAGTTCTGAGCTGGGGGTAATTCCCCTCTCCGGCTCCTGATTCCCTTCTGTGTTAGCCCAGGCATGGCTCCTGCCGCCGTACACCGAACCAGTCCGGCTCGGTGGTTTCCTGGCCCCAGCTTTTCCTTCAGCCTTGACCAGTCCCGGGAGTCCCAAATTACAGCTGGGGGCATTTTTTCTTTCCTCTCTTCGGTGGCCCCAGACAGTAATCTCAGATTTGCCGTAATTGCTTTCACTCTTCAAAAGCTGTCCCCTTCCTTCATTCCCCTGCTCCATCAGCCTGTCTCTCAGCCCTTTGCACTAGTCCACCCTCTCCTTTCATCCCCTTTTTGACCTTTCCTGTCCAAGAAATGAGTGTGGGGAGATGAGAGAAGCTAGGGAAGAGAGCGCACACAGGGTACCAACCGCATCCCTGCTGCTTTCAGCCCTCCTCGCACCCCGACACCCAGCACCTCTCCTGCACCCGATGTTTCCTCTGGATCACCCATGAGGGTCCCTACCTCCCACTGCAATGAAAATTATGAGCCACAAACTGTTTTGAAAGTCAGTTCAGGCTTCATAAGCAGAGCGATCTAAAGGCATGAAGAGACGGGGGGAAAGAAAAGTGTATTCAGAAGAGAAGGTGGGATCTACCGTTCCCTGTCCTGCAACCTTGTACCGGGAAGTGCTCTTAAATGGCTGTGCTAAAAATGCAGCGCAAAGAGGGTATACAGTCTTAACTGTGCCTCCCCTGGGTTTTGAGGGATTAAATGAAACCCTTATTATGTTTAATTATCTCTAGAGTTGCTCTCTGTGCTTGCTGCCTTGCTTTATGGTTTAATAAACTGCACATCGATATAAACTGAATGACAATTAACATTAGTGCAGGTTGGATTTGCATTTATTGCTGCTTACGAGTTTGAGCTCGACATACCTTTTCTCAGATGTTTCATTGCAGAAGCACCTCTTTCTTAGCATGGCTGCCAGCTCCAAAAGGCGGTTGGGATGTGCCCTGAGCAGTTTGGGAGGGCGGCTATCCCAGCAGAATGCTGTGATCCAGAGCGCAGCCCCATGTGTGGCTGGGCTGTGTGGGACCAGCAGGTTTGGGCAGCACTTGAAAGGAGAAGCAAAACAGCACACCGGCATTTCTCTGGTGTCCAGAGCCAACTGAGCACCTTCAATGAGCCCCATCAATGCCATTCAGGTACTAAGTACCACTACCCACAGTGCCTTTAGGAATACTCAGCTCCCTTCATCCTGAATGAATGATGGCCCAAAACATCAGCTTTTAGAGAGGGCAGGAGGGACCAGTGCTGTCTTTCCTGAATCCTGGTGAAGGTTTAAGGTAGGACCCAGCAACAAAACAGTCTAGAGGAAGCAGACTGTGCTTGAGCTGTGTGAAGGAATCCCCTGATCTTATGAAATATTGTATAAATGTTATGTATTACTTGTGTAATCCCATTCTGATTTAAACAATAATGGAGACTGCTCAGTAATCCAAAATAAATTGTAATACCAAGTGTTTTCCATTTGGGAGTGCCTGTGTCTCCAAGGTCATCTCATAAATCCTGGCACTGTGGTGCGGTGCTGCCAATCTGTGCGGAATGGAACCACGCTTGAGGGAAATCAGTGCTGAAAGTGCTTCCGAATTTGTCAGAAGGAACATGCGTAGAATCATCATCATAACCCATCTGAGCATGCAACGAGAGGAAAACATTAACCACCCTCAGCTGGGTGGCAACCAAAAGCAAATAAGATCTGAAAGGTAAACCCATGGAACCAGTGTGTGCAGGCAGATGGCTTTCCTGAAAAGCCTTTTGGCTGTGCCACCTTCTCTGCATAGAAGTCACCACTAAGGGAACAAGCAAACCAGGTCACCTGCCTTTTTTTTTTCTCTTTTTTTCCAAACAAACCCACAAATAAGGCCAAAGGTAAAAAAGTCAGAAATCAAAGACTCTAGTTTAAAATTCACACGTATTCTTTGTAGCAAATAGTTTAAAATACCTCATAAATCTGGCAAGAAAAACTGCCTCACAGGTTTTTAAGATCACTTGTAATAGTAAAGCTGACACATTGAATAAAGCCTTACAGCACGACCTTCAGAAGCTAGCTGCTGCACAACTGTGTCCATGATTGGCAATTGTGATATTCATGCCAGAGCATCACTACCATATTTAGCACAGTAATATTAATTACGTAAACCCAAACTATTTTTAATTTCTATGAAGGTTGTCACACAAGCATGCAAACAAAGCCAAGCAGAATACAAAACTGGCACCATCCCTAATGAATCTGCAATGTCCTGCCTGGTGACTGGGTAGTGGACGAGTCCAAGGTCCCAGGCTGGAAATTTGTCCCACTTGCTACCTGCAGCCAACACTGAGGAGTAAGCAAAGCAGTGCACAGCCCTGTAGCCCTTTCACAGCAATGTATAGGGGTAAATCAGATGTAGGGTCAGGCTGTGATTTATGGATGCCGAATTTACATCCTGAACTTGGCAGAGGCTTCTTTGTTTAGGCTGCAGTTTGTGTAAAACTTAGGGTTTGGACATCATTTTGCCAATACAACAAGGCTTTGTTAAGAAACTCTACTTTAAATGACTGCTACAAAACATCTCCAAGGTTTACACTGTAGTTTTGTCTGACCTTTAATTAAAATACCAAGACCATCTTTACTACTTGATGGCTATTCCTAAAATCCTTTGAGGTGTTGTATAAGTCTAGGGCTGCTTACATCTCAGTGATACAGAGAACAATACAGCTTACAAGGAATTTTGGAGAAATTTGCCTTTCTTTTTAACCATTCCCAGCCTGACATCAAAGAGTTTCATTTTAGGACAATGCATCAAATACATCATTTTTAAGGAGATATAGTGAGAAAAGAGCAATCAGCATCTGGTGAGAATTATTTGTGATGTGATCTGCAAGTATTCTCAAGTCCACAGATGCACGACAATGCAGATAGTGATATATGTAGAAGAATAAATCTTTTATACAAAGTTAAAGTGTTTTTAGTGCTTTGGAAAGGTTGCAGATAGATGGCCTTGGAGGCTGACCTCCTACTGGGGAGCAAGGAAGAAACTGGAGCAAAATCTTGATGTTTTGCTAGCATAACCTGGTGCTTGTTTCAGAAACCATTGCTTGGGGGTGCAAAGCAGATTGCTCCAAACTGCTTCAATTTTTGGCCACTCTGGTGAGTTCCCTACCAAAGACTCCAGCTAGTGTCTAGTGTCAATTTCAATGAACTATTTTGAAAGTGTGGATATTTGTTACTAACAAAATGGTTGAGAACCAAAGGTCTAAACCTACAAACGTAACGTCATCAAGTAACCTTCAGATGTCAGCTTCAAAAACTTCGCTGCCCAAAGATAAAATAAAGCTTTCAAGGAACAGATTTCTAAAGAAGTCTTAATTTCTTTAGTTTAATTCCACATTCTTTAGGTCTGTAAAGACAACAGCAGTCCTGTTTGAATTAAGAAGACGAGGAAAGGACCTCAAAATTATAGCTGAGAAAGTCTTTTGCAGTTTAAAAAGCTCAGCTTAAATAGCAACTGAGTCCCGAGTCTTTGTGTGCTTTTCATTGGATTTTCTGTACCCAAACTCTCCCTGAGCCTTTATAAAAATCCTTAAAGCTCAGACTTCCTAATAACGTTTGATAATAAAGTACAGTTTTATGACCAAATTGTGAAATTCAGGATTTTTGTATGAAAATTATGGAATTCTCAAATGGTAGAACTATAATTTATAACTCTGAATGAAGGCCTTAGGTTGCTAAGCAAAGAAGTCTAACATTAATAAAAAGGAAAAAGCAGAATGGAATAACTCCGAAGCTTCTTGGTCTAATAATTATAAATCATTTTTGTCATGATTAAATTTCCAAGGTGACACCCATTGCTACATTTCAGTAGTTCAAGAAATACAATATAAACCTATCTGCAGTGGGTTTTTTTTAAATAGATTCAAAATGCAATAATTTAATTACTTCAAAAATCAAAATAAAAGCTCAGCATTTCTTTAAGTCATTGCAAAAATGTAAGTTTCAAATGACACAACCTGAATAATACACACGTTAAAAATGTTAAAAATAAATACCTTAAAAAAATACACAAAATTCAGAATGTGTTGCCACGATAAGGGGCTGACATTTATAAATGCCATGTGATTAGCATGTGAAGAAGAGACACACATTCATTGTATGCTAAGACCTATTAATCATCCATCACCTACTAAACATACAGCATAATGCCCTCCCCATTCTATTTCGAAGTCCTACCAAAGATGGCTGTTGGTGCTGATAATGCATTCTCTTCCTCAGATCTGTTAGTTAGGACTTTTGATAGCAATAACTTTGTGTACCTGCTGTGTACAGCTGGGATCTTGCTAAAGAATACAATGATCTTTATGACTCAAAATTAAAGATTGGATGAAAGAAGGAGCATCAAGCAACTAATTCATCAGCCATGGCGCTGTGATTCGTCTTCTAAAGGTTGTTGAGACTTACAGGCAGTCTTGTGCATTTTCTGTCACAAATGTTCTACTGCAAACTTTGGTATTTGGCTTCCAGGAAATGAATGTGTACTTCAAGCTTTAAGGATGAATCCCTCTAGCTTCAATCAGTTCTGCTGATTCCAGCATACCTCTACATGATCCTCCATGAGACAAGCTGTGTGATCCAGGGAAAAATGACAGCTTTCCTTCCCAGGGAAGCCTTTGGAGACAGGCTTTCCAAGGCAGATAAAATTCCAAGTACACAGAGGAAAGTCAACTCAAGGCACTTCATCATTAATGTCATAGGACAAGAATTATCAAATCAGACGTGATCTGTCTTATCTAACATCTTGCCTCAAATCATGGTTGTCATGAGTTATTCCGAGGAAAGGAGTGAGAAATGGATCCTTCTTCTAGGACACAGAAAAAGTGGGCATCCTAAAGCATGATACAGTACTTCCTTACCATCAGACATCTTGCTCATGAATCTGATTGCCCATCAGCATCATTGTTACACCAAGGAATGTAAGAACTCTTGTGAATAACTGCAAATGGGAAAATTTTTGCAAGCTACACACTGCATTAATACTACCAAATGCAGGAACTACAATGAATAATTTTGTAATGACACTTCAGCTTTTAACCTATATCTCACCAGCAAAGCCTTCAATTCCATAGCAGTGTCATGTGCCTGATGCAGTCCTCACACATGCCACCCATGAAGTTTTCACTGATTTACAGGTTTGATGTCATAGATAGCTAACTAAAACCTCTTCAAAATGGGAACCAATCTTCTCAGTAATGAGAACAGGAAGCCCTTTAAGACTTTCCCAAGAATAGGAACCACGGAGACAATTTTAAGCCAGATATAGTCTATTGTTAATGTACAGATAAAGAAGAACAAAAATAGAACTGTATTAATTTCAGCACAGAAATACATCTGAAAATGCATTTGTGCCAAGGAAAAGAAAGTAATACAAATTTTTATTTGAAAGATTTCTGTAGAGACCATTAAAACAACAGAGAGGAGGGGAAAGGTGTAAGGGAAAACATCTCTCTGCAGCTTATGAAAATCTTTATACCAGTAATGGTAGGGTACGATTTTATTTGAAGAGTAGTAGCCTGACAGTAATAAAGACAAATACTTTCACAACCATTAGAAGAATAAAAGCAAAGCTGATTCTATTTTTTTTTAATTGAAACAATTATTTTTTTCCTGTGGACAGTGGGCACATTCAACAGATAAGTTATTAACTGTCACTTTTGAATTTTAGCTTTATACAGCACTTACCAACACAGTGATTCTGCATACATAATTTCCTAAAAGGAATCATATTATTATGGAAGTCATGTTAGCAGTATGTGAATGTGCATCTTCCTGTTTAAGTCATTATCTGAAAATAATATCCTGAATTGGATACATCCTGTGGGAGAAAACAAAACCAAACAGCTTTGGCCCAAATGTACTTAATGATATTTAAGGAAACACAGGAGAGATTTAACATATATGATGAAATGAAACCAGAGGGTTCAAAATGCTGTACTACCCAGATCATGAGACATTAAATAGGTGCTAAGCTTAATTTTACTAATCCACATATCTATATCTTCCAAACTGCATATACTACTGCAAATGCTTTACTCGTGAGAAATTATCATCACTTTGGAGACTACATCGTGGAGCTGCTGTATAAACCCAAATCAGATCATATTATTAGCATCTTCTGTTGCAGTTGCGTGATGGCAGGTAGATACTATTTGAAATGTTGCACGTATTTTGTGAGTAGTTGCAAAAATAAGTAGCTCCATAATCACAGATCACATCAAGATTAATTCTTATGCTGCCCCACAAGAAGTTGACTACGTAAGTAGAAGTAACACATAAAAGTTGATGTCAGAAAACAGAGATCCAAAACCATGAAGTGCTTTGCCCTATACAGAAAAACCACCAGCTGCTGAATCTTCCTGTTCATACCTCAGTGTCTCAGGAACAAGACCCTGCTTGAAGTCACAGATGCTGCTGCCACCTCTCATTGTCTCTTCTATGGGGTTACCTGCTGCTCCAGGTGCCCTTGCTCAGAGATGCCACTTCTCCCCCAGAAGATGAAGATCTCACTTTTTCCTGCTCTTATCTTGAAGTGACAGACAATAATCCAGAGTTTTTTACCCTGTTTAGATCTTCACTTCAAAAAGTAGCCCAGTGCAGAGAGATCACTGAACCTCTGCACAGCCTCATGCATGTTCCCAGAGCTCAGGATCACCACACTCAAGTGGGCTTCAGCCACCAAGTTGTCAGTGCCACCATTTCTGTAGTAAGTAACACAAGTTTTTCCAAGAATTCTCTTTTCTAGAGGCTAATGCAAGTTTGTGGTGTTGTTGATTTCACTTGGGCCAAGTGATGGTAAGATGATATTTTGCTACTGAAATGAAGGCTTCCAGGATGTCTTCAGGAGAAGGAAGCTCATAGAAGCAAAATCTGTTTGCAGCAGGATCAGGGAGTGCATGAGGTGTTGACTGATTAATGTAAATGGTCCTGAATTTGGCTTTTGTGCATTCTGCAGGCTTTATGGACATTCCCGCAGTGACATTAAAAGGAAAACTAAGAAAAGAATGGTTGAAATCTTTCAAAAGCTAAGTGTGCTTTTGGTTTTGGTTGAGTTTTTTTTTTGGTTGTTGGTTTTTTTTTTTCCCTGAAGAATGGATATAGCTCTGTCAAAGGAAAGGCGAGTGAACCATTTGAAACCCTAAGGAAATGCTTACTCCTTCCTTTGCAATGCTGGGATGTTCCACTAAGGCTTACATTATTAAGAGTCTTCCAATGGATTTATGAACAGAAGCTTACATTCTTAATGCTGCTTCTCAGAAATTGAGTGAATAATTCAACGCACACCAATATACTACAAAAAACAGAAAGTATCTTACAGCTTGGTACCTTACAAAGAAAGTGAGCCTCAAGCTCAGTCAAGCTATTAAACGTGATATATATAGCATAAAGACCACTGTATATGAGGCAGCAGCATGAAGTGAGGTGGTATAAAGCATTGAGGTGCGAGCTACAGCATATGTAAACAATTGCTAGCAATAATGCACATGTATAAGGTGAGATTGATAGCTCTACCCATCAAAAACATAGTAGTTGAACCATTAATAAGATCCTTTTGTGCTTCGTATTGACAGATTTAGAGCATCTGCTCATCAGAAGGCAAAGAAATTAGAGCGATAGCCCAGGGCAATGAGTCAGCTACCAAAGGAAGTTCACCTTCATGTCAAGAGGGAAAAGGAGCAGCAGTTAGAAGCTGCATCTTTAAATACCTGCACTGTACTCTTTCAACAATGGTTTGTTGGTTTGGTTTGGTTTCTGGTTGTTTTTTTTTAAAGAATGCTCATGGCAAATAGGTGCAGTCTTTCATCAGATCTAGCAGGGTAGAAAGAAGCTGTAATACGTATCTGGGATATTAGAGCAGGGAATTGTGATATTCTGCCAGATCTGACAATAAAGAGCTGATACCATGGAGGTGGTATGAGGAGAGTCAAAATGGGAATGATTTGATGCTTATTGTACATGGCCCAAGTTTTTTCTGAAGTAAGCAGTAAATCGGTCATCCGGCATTAGTTCCTGCAGAGATGTGAGAAATGGCTTATATACAATGATTGGTGCAGGCAGATAACATTGTGGACCTAAGCTAAGACATTAAAAGAGAAGAAAGAACACAATCATCAACCCACTGTATTGAGGTATTCAAGGAAATACTTCTTCTCTTTCTTAATCAGAAGTTGTCATCACTGATCCTTTCTGCTCCACCTCGGAGACTGACAACAGATGTTCATCTCCATGGGGAGAAACACAGTGCAACCACACGATCCCAAATCTGTGCTGATACCTGGCAGCGCACTGGGAGGCAAACACATACCCAAGGGCTGGTGCGAGTAGTGCCCTTCCTGGAGGCATGAGCACTGTCACCTGAGAGCTGGGTTTGAGAGGAGCTGATGCAAGTATGTGACAAGGAAGCAAAGGCATATCTGGGGAAACATCTTGTCAAATGTCTTTAATTGTAAAATGGGGACTGGTGTTGATTTGCACATCTGTCCACTATGAACACTTCCTCTTCCCCAAGGAGTTGGTGTCCCTGAGAGCTAACCTAATGGCTTTTCCATCACAGTAATTATCTACCAAAACTGTCCTCAAAATTTTTTCTTGTCTCCTCAGCTGATTGAGAAGTGCGCAGGGAACAGCAGACCTGGGATGCCTCAAGCTTTCTCTTCTGCATGAGAGCTGAAGTTACTAGGGATGTACCAGGGAATAGGCTGCGCTTTCCAGGGCAAGGAAAAAGGACATTATCAGGGTGCTGATAATGAACTTTCTGATTCAGAGACTTGGTGCTTGTGGGACTCAGTTCTTAAATAGTCCTTCCAGAAAGGTCCCTTGCTAGGTTTTACACCAGTTAGAGCCTGCCTGAGAAAAGAAGGCACTCTCCACCTTTAATATAAACTCTACAGGAAGACAAAAGATGGCATAGAAGAGCTGATCCAAGCCATCCTTATCAAAAATGAGTTTTCCCCTTCTCAAACATGCACATCTTGATACCTGACTCAATATGACATTTAAAATTGATCCCTGTGTGATGCCTCAAAGGCAATAAGGGTGAAAAATGTGTGTCTTTTACTGCTTTTGGGCTACCTGCTTTCTTGTCTTTATGTGAAATTACAGATGATAAATAAAGAGAAAGAGAGAAAGAAGCCTATAAGAACAAAGGACTGTGGTCCTTTTCTGTTGTGTGGAGTGATCCAGCTGATTTAACTATGTAGGAATGTTTGATGCCTGCTGCAAGTTACTTTGCTATGTGCTCTGTTTAGCTGTATGTGGTTTGTCTCTCTACTGTCTTGCTTTCTGGATTATTTTTAGATCTGAAAAAATGCTCAGCAATTAGCTGCTTTCTTACTGTGGTTGTTCTTTATCAGGCAGGGTGTCTTTCTTTCTTGCTGGAAGCAAAACGGTAGCTGCAGAATGGCTCGTCTTGTCTTGTGCCATGCAGTCAACAGTGTGAGGCAAAAGCATTCAATTATTGACCTGGCTGCCTGCATTGGCCTCCTGCACATGTTTGGGCAATTTAAATATGTTAATTTTGTATTACGTGCAGGTGCTGGACTGCCTAGGTACCCCACAACTGCAACAAGTGTTCTCTTTAAAAATTATAATTTGCTACTTTGTGGTGTTAGTGTGGATAAATTAAGTAACAATGACTCTGCTACCACCAAGTAGAAGAATCAAGTAGAGGTAAAAATTATACCTGAATATTAATTCAGTGCTATTTGGCATGGGGATAATTTTTCTTTAGTTGCACAATCCCATCCTTCTGAGCTTTCTGAGTCTCAGAATATCTACCCATGCAACATTCGTCTGATGCACATTACATGTAGCACATGTACATCAAAGTGCATCCACAGAGATTTCAGACAAAGCAAGTAGCTGGAAGTTTGTTTACTGCTGTGGTAATATTTATGACATTCTTATTTAAAGTAAATTCACTTTTGATTTTACAGACAATTATGGCTCAGTTAAGGCTACCATAAGAGCTTGACTTCCCTTCCTCCCTCCCTCCTTCTCTTTATTTCCACATGTTAATTTGTTGGAAATTGTGTCAAAAACTGTTTACACTCATTCCCAGCTACCACTTACATGGGCACTTTAGCGATGTGCCTTTGCTGTAAGTACATCAGAGGGGCTGTGTTTCATGTGGAGAGAGACAGAGACCACAAATGAGTAAAAAAAAAAAACATATCGCATACTTTGGAAATATTTTTTCCTATTCAAAAAGCCCATGAAGGACCATGTACTATTTTTGCCCTACTTAAGCTTTAGGCTGTGAAGCTGATGTAGTGAAATGTCTCCAAGCTTACTCTTGGCAGAGTGTTTAGTTTTGTTTTCCTTAAAATTAGTTGAATCACAAATATTCTTATTTCCCCCCAGAAAGAAGGGGCAATAGTGTGAGTGACAATATCCTTTCAGACAGTATCTGCTAAGACTCCTATAAAACTATTTCACATCTTTAGATATTCAAAACCACATTGTCTCGTCAACAGAAGTTTTAGAGCATGCATCATTACACAGCAGTACTTGGGCCCAGTACTTGAGAACGGTAGTTTACTAAAATAATTAATTTTGTTTTAAAACACAAAAATAGTCTCTGTTGAGGATTAGCCTACTTCTCCATCATTGGCAGGTGTACTGTGCACTATTTGCCTGGTGCATTTTATGTGGCAGCAAAGCAGTACCAGCTCCTCAGCGGAAAAATGCTCTATTTCTACTTGGTTATGAAACACTATGTACACTGAATGCTTATGGGTAGTAAATAGTAGAAGAAATAAAATAAACCAGATTCTTTTAAATGAAGGCAACTTCCTTTATCGAAGTGAAGTCAATTAGCACAGTCCCAGAAAACAACCGTCAGCTGTGCTCTGGTTAAGACAGGGAAGCTGTGCATGTACATGCAGACATATGCACTCACTCTAGTCTTTTTAAGCAGCATGGATTTATGAAACAGAGCAGGATAGGAGGGGACTGAAAAAAAAAGTAACACTGCTTGCTAACAACATATTGTACATTTTCACTTCCACCCCCACAACTTGAGCCCATGGAGACTTTACAGTCTTGGAGAATGCATGTTTTTATGTGCTCATATTTGCTGGGTGAGGCTAGGGGTCTGTCCCAAGCTAACAAGTTTGCTGGGCTGGGATTTCACCTCCAGGTGCCCACGGCAAATTGCAGTCCATCACACTGCAGATAAGCTGGGTAGAGGGGGAACATTTCTCAGCCGGCACAGTATTGCATTGCAAAATTAAATCCGCAGAGGGGTAGATGCATCCCACACGTGATGGCAATCACAGAACCCACTCCCTGAGGAATCACCTTCCCCCAGCAATACAGGGCAGGAGCTGAAGGAGAGGAGGGTGCCCTGCTGGCTGCAGCTGCCTCCATCCCCTGCCAAAACCACAAGAAGTGGAAAGTGGTGGCGGCAGCAAGGCTGGGATTCAGTCCTTGCATTTGTGTGTCTGCAGAGTTTGTTTGCCAAACACCACTTGCTTGCCTCTTGCTAATAGAGGGGAGGTCAGAGAGGCTGATCTGGGTCATCTCTATTCATGCTTCCTCTGTGTATTCCCTAAGACTACGCAAGGAAGGGCAATCCTGTGAGAAGTCTTGTATCTCCACTGTTGTGACTCAACAATAACTTCCCACAAGTGAAAGTGAAGTTATCTCAACCAAAGATAAATAAGAAAACCATGTCAATCTCTCGTATTACCAACTTTTCTAGTCTGATATTCACAATCTGATTATAACAGCTTGGATCTTTTCTGTCATTTGGCCCAGCACACACTCTAAATAGCAGTAGAATTTAAACTGCTATCTGTAATATTTTTATTGAAAACTGTATATAAACAAGGATATCTTGCTGAAATAAGCACCTTAGCCATTTCTGTATTTCAGGGGTTTTCATTTTTGATGACACACACTGTATATGAACATTCATGACATACTGGCTAGGTAGTGGAAAACAAAGTTCGATTCAGCCAAAAGTGAATTCCAACATTGCTGATATTCATAATTGAATGAAGAAAGCAGATGAAGAAATCCTTTCATCTCTAACTTTCCTGACAGGGTGACCTTCATGAATGAGCATTTTTTACTAGCTTGTCTGAATTTATAGGCTGGCTTACAGTGTCATCAACAATATGCATGGACACCTTTCACTTTATTTTGTTAGTCAAAGACTTAGTTCAGGTTTAAAGTAGATTTCCTGGAAACCCATACTAATGCATTTGCTGATGGAGCAACTCTTACCCCTGTTGGTGGGAATCTTGTTTTCCAGTTTTGGTACCAACGCCAAAAGCTGTAATGAGGTCTCACCCCTAGATCTGCCCAGAACAATGGTCATAAAGAGATATTTGAAATATATGGAAAAAATTAAGTCTCAGTTGTGCTTTTAAAAACTAGTACCACCACATATTCACTACTTTCCGAGTTAAGAACTTGATTGCTATGCAAAATACATTCTTCATTTGTCTCTTCTGTTTGTTGTTAGTGTTTACAAATAGGCAACATCTCTCAACATATATTTGCTCTACTTTATGTTTTGAGCAGTGCATACGGGAGTAAGGGGAAAAGATTCAATATAAATAGGAAGGCTGTATTCTTTTGGGAATTATTTTTTGTTTATTTTACGTTTCCTAAGATATCTTTTAGGTTTCTGAACTAATAACTTTCCAACTTCTACGCTTCAGCTCATTGAACAAACTTTCCACTGTCACACCATCAGCAAGAAATGAGAAATTCTGAGGGTCAATGAACACAGCAAATCCTTCTACTGCTGCAAGGGAGGCTATTGAGTTTTGGATTATTTGTATCTCTGATGCAGTGTGCTAGTACACTAAGATGCTCTAACAACAACACTTCCAAAGTGCAGTTTACCTGCACTGGCATTGGTGTATGGATTCCTGTTATAGAAAAGTCATAGCTCAAAACCTTGGAGAGGACATTTTTCCTTTCAGTGGCTGCTGTTTTGCTTGAGAACGTCTATTGGCTTTTTTTGGCTTTATTAAAAAATAACCACCCATAGGTACCACTAAAACAAAACTCAAAGGTTAAACAAGTATAGTTTTCCAAGCTGACCTCTCCACCAGTCTGTAGCTGTGCATGTACATCTAAGCCTCACAAAGTCAAAGTGAAACAAGATTCACTCTACTGTTCAAGTAGCAATACTTCCATTTGGGCAAATCTTTCAAGAGTTTTGATTTTGTTCTGCACTGAAACAAAAAGCTCCTTGTCTACTAAAATCGAAGAAACTAATCCATCTTTGTCAAAAGCCAAATGTGTGGGGATTACCTGTATGGGTTGAGAACAGTTTATTATGCTTATAGAATTTATAAGTCCCTCAATCTATATTCAAAATATTTCCTAAAAACATATGCAAAAGTTTTGACTGTGCAAGTAAAACCCCTAAAAATCAGAACAATCATAAGTACTGCACAGAGTGAAAGGAGTCTAGAAAGCTGGTATATAAATTACCTGGTCAACAGAGGACATGTTCCATTATTCCAAGTCAGGTACTAGTCCTTGAGCCTTCTCTTGGTAGCACTGTTCATTATTTAGTTTGTGATATGGGCAACCATAAAATTAAATCCTGCAGGACTTCCAGTTCTCTTTTGCTGTATCAAGAATGCATTAACCTGCAAATTTTTGTGCATAAAATACTGATTCTGTTTTAAGGCCAAGTAATGGAAAAATAGAGACTAGAATATCAAAATGGCAGACTAAGCATCTCCATAGTCATTGTTTACACAACCAGATAATGCAATCACTTGGAAACAGTAGTCAACAGATCTCTCCCTACCCATCACTTTTCTTGGAAACCCTAAGTGAATAACTAAATTTATACTAAATGCTCATACAGTGCTCATATTTCTTTTGAAACCAAACGTGCAGAATAGGTACATGAGAGCAGGCCCTGTGCTACTGTTTCTGATGCTACACTCAAGTTTGGTGTGTTTTCCTTTTCTTTTTAAAACTACTGCAGAAAAACCTGAGCTGACATGGGCGTTACACCCAGCAGAGTGTGGCCCTGCTACAAAACCTCCAGCCCAGCACATAGGGAGGACTTTTCAACTATTCTATGATTCTATCACTGTCACCACTTTCTCGGGTCTTCATCTTGGTGTGTGGGGGGTAGGGATCTGGTTATTATTGCTTGTCTTTCCTCAGCTCCTTATATGTCTTTTCTTCTGCTCTTTCAGTTTTTCTCACAGAAAAATGCACCTGAAGCGTAATTCTGGCCTTCTACTAAAAAAGACAGTAATAAAAGGTGACCCAGGAATGTTACAGAGAAAGGTTACCTTGAGCTATGGGAACTGTCAACTTATCAAAGACATATAACTAAGCTTTTGCTTTGATTCTCCTTTACATATTATGCTGAATTTTTACTCCTGTCCTCAGTACCTGCATAATAAATTCCCTCAAATTAGTGAATTTTGCTTGATTTCTTTATAAAACTGGAAGATCCACACAATGACAATTTGCTTCAGTCTAAGTAGAAGCTTGATTGATATCAATACTGTAACAATCCTCTAATGAAATTTGCCTAATTCAGATTTTAACAGAACAACATATGTTGTGAGTAGCAAATAATTCTTATCATTCTCAAAAGCCTTTCCCCCAAACACAAGTAAAGAAAACAAATGGTTCCAGTAATTAAATTCTACATAACTATGGTTTATTGGTGGTGATTAATAAAATAATGGCAATATGTAGCTCTTGAGGGCCGACACAACAGTTAGTTACTGGCATGGTTCTGCTGAAGTCAGTTATATTGCAGCCTCAGACTATAGTCCAAACAATGCCACTAAATTAGATGCCATTAAAAAGTAACTGCTAGCACTTCTACTATTTCAGTCTTCATTATCCTTTTTTAATTTGGATGTTCTCCTCACATAGCCCTGAGGGCTTAAAATGTTGCAAGCACTGTCATAGGCATGATATTTCGTAGTACAGGTAGTTCAGTAAAGGATGACACTTTAGGCAGGTATTTTGAGATAGAGTGCTTACATGAACAATATCCTTCCTAGTGAGTTATTTATTTTTTAATATGCCTGTGAATAACTAGAAACAAAATTAATGAGAACTTTCTGAAAAGCAGAGAGACCAGTTCAAAATGTCCTGCATGGTCCAGGCCTCTGTGAAGGCATCCCCAGCAAGTATTTTGCCTTCTTTCATCCTACATCCAGGGACTTGCTACAGCCTGTGTAATAACTCCAGGAGCAAAGAAGGAGACTGTTGAATTTCCTTTATCACCCTTCCCTAACTGGGTTTCTATTTCTCCTTTGCAAGAGGACCGTCAACTTCTGTCATCAAGATTGTAATATTCAAAATCCCTCTCACACTTGTTGTGAAACTCAGTGCCTTGGCTTCTCATTAACCCTTCCCCAGCCCCATGCGTCTGTCCCTTCCTGTGCTTGCCTTTGAGCCCTCAGGGAAAAAAGGTGTACTGCCAAGCCTTTGGACCGACATCTTCTGCAGCTTGTTAGTTCCAGTTACTGCAGTAACCACATCATACCATGGTTTTCCTCAATGCCTCCATCTGGAAAACAGTTGGATCTCATCATGCCTTCTCTTCCAATTGACAGATTGTACCAGAACCCCGTTCCTACAATGCTTAGATGCCTTCTAATTTTCATGCTGATTCCATTGCTGACAAATCAAGATCTATTTTTTTTTTTTCTAATACTCTGGCTTAGAAACATTTACCCTCTGAGGTGTTTAGAGAAAGTAGCCATACCCCCTAACACCTGTGTGTATCCAACCCATGTTTAACTATCCAATCACACTTTTCTCTCTTAGTTTCCTCTTCCAGGGTCCATCATCCAGTGCCCACATTCCTCAAAACAGCTCTCCTCTACGCCTGCTTCAGTGGGAATTCATTCTTCTTGAACGTGTGGCCAGAACTGCAAAACTCAGGTAGGGAAAATGCAGAACTTCAAGATAAATTGGGTGCATCTGGTAGACCTGCTCCAAACTCATTAAATTTACTTGACCAGCACTTGCTCAGCAAATAACCAAAGGTCTGCATGATCTTGGCTGAGCCAGAGGGTTTGTAATGTCATGTGGACACACTATGCAATAGTTTTGTCACAGTACCAGCTACAGCACCTGGCAGCAGCATATCACTATGTCACCTGCACAACTTATTCCCCCATCCTTGAGACAGTGAAGGACGTGTTACACTCCCGTTTTTTATTTTAACACCTGGTATATGCTTTTAGAAGGCAAGTTATTCTCCCAGCACAACTCTGCTTTCAGCCTCCTACTGAAGTGTTGATTTGGCCATATGTGTGCTTTGGGAGGGGGAAGGTTGTACTCACTTGGAAAGCTCAGGTAAGGGGGGAGTTCAAATAACCACCTCCTTTAATGTCCTTTCAATATTTCTAAATGAATTGAAGGTGATATTTCACTCCCTGCCCTAACTAGACTAATAAAATACTTCTGGTGAAAGCACTGCATAAAAAGAGAAGTGATTATTGAAAGTCTGTTCCTCAAAAGTGTCGTAACTATAAGCAGGACCTATCATTATATTGCTTTGTTTTACATTTACTCAAATACTTTTTATGATATAAAAGTGACACCACTGAAACCCAACATTGTAGCACCTAATATTTGGTCTGCATGGATTTAGCCTTACATCACTGGATTCATCATAAGATAATAACAGTAAATTATGGAAACACAAAGACTAGAAATAGCTTAAAATAATTTGGAAACTACTAAACAGAGGATGTATCATTTTGTTACGACAATCTGGAGCAGATTTGCATCAAGTGACACGAGCATGTGCTGTGTACAGCTGTCAGCCTGTGTTGGCACTGGCCCTGCCAATAGCCTGCCGGCTGAAGGTGAGTTACTGAGCATCAGCACTTGGGTACCACAGCCTCAGTTTGCACATCCAGAAATTGACTGAGCAATCTGGGAGGAGGTGCTTTTTCAGCCTAGCCATTTCTACTGGCATGAAAGTGTCCAAATGCACCCCAATCTTCAATAGCCTTACTTTCTTTGTATACCTACAGACAAGGAGTAATTATGCCCAGTTTACAGTTGTGGAAACCAACACAAGTAGCTTAAATAATTTGCAAAAATTAGGCTGGCAGGTGGGGGGAAAGGCAGGAACTTATCCCTGTTCCTGAAGCCTCTGCTGCCTGCTGCTGAATAAGGCAGCCCATGAGCTCCACCCTGGAGCCAGGGAAAGGGGCTCTGTGAGCAATGCTGGAAAGGAGGGAGCATATGGGTGGCCAGCCTAGGGTGGCACACCAACCTGATCTATGGAAGCAGGCAGACAGGAAAGGAATGAATGTCGTAAACAGCTCCCTCAACAGCAGTAGGCACATGTACGTGCAAAGTATGTCCTGATTTTGACACACTGAGACTGGTCTTTGTGGATATTCCTACAGCTGCCTTGGCCTGGCATGTTTGTGGGTGATAACACAGTGCAGTAGGAACTCCACAGACAATCACCTTACTTTTCATTAAATACTCCCCAGTAGCTGCTTCCCTCTGAGCTGTCAGCTCCTGGTGACTCGCAGCATGGCATCACCCAGGTGCAGCTGTAGCCAGAGGATTATTTATCCCGCTTTACCCTGCTTCATGTAGGAAACACATTATGACAGCAGCACCAATTGCATCTGCGTGATTTACTCCTTGTGCATATGCCGTGTTTACAAGAACAGATTTCATTCTTCCACATGTGATTTATATTTAACTGTAAAAGAATTCCATGGGAGATCTATCAAAAGTAATAGGAGACATAATATTTTCTAAGAGGATAACATTTTCTGTTTGCACCAGGGAATGGGTCTTTAACAGGTTAGCGCAGAGCACTGCTGTACACAGAGCTGTACTCAGCAGAGCACAAAGAATTGCTCAGGCAATGAGGAAGGCTCCACGCCCCAGTGTGCACATTGACTCCAGGTGACCACATTTTCGCTGCTCTCAGAACCTTTTAACTCTGCTAATTTATAATTATTTACTGAACTTCATGCCCCAGGACAGCCTTTGGAGGCAAATCATGTAAGGAGAAATTTTGCTGGATTTCAGGGAGAAGGATGGAAAATCACCTCCTCTGTTTGAACTGTTCGGGGAGAAATAGAGTTGTAGTGCTTGAGCCCCAATTACATTTGAATATTTACTTGTCTTTGGACTCAATCTTCTTTAGATTTCCTCTTGGAGCAATTTACATGTTAATGAAACCTAGAAATAATTCACGAATCAAAACACATTTCCCATCTGAAAAACATAAGGACCTCGAACAGAGCTGTGTGGCAGTTTCTGATTCAAACACTTTAAAGTTGAAAAGGATCAACATTGGTTGTCACTTTTAGCTTTGACTTATTTTCCTGGGGTCTGTTTTGAGCAAACTCATTCCAAAAAGTCATGGGACTGAAAAAAAAAGCCCCAAAAAGGCACTTCAGATAACAATAGCAAATATTTGGCATATTTTGAAATAAACAGGGCTTTGGGGACTGTATTGGACTGAGAACCTTACGCAGCATACTACAGGCGCTGTATTCACCTGTTCTGTATCTCTCACCATACACAGTGGTCAGACACTCTCATGAAACTTTTCTTCTTCCACTGAGATTTGATATTTTATGGAAAATATAATGCAACAAAGACCACCAACATATGTAGGAAACTGATTTTGTAAAGCACAGTCCATGAGCCATTGTGTCAAGGCTTGTGGTTTGTGCCAAATTATACTTACCGTGGAAAAAAATATGCTCGTGAAAATCGAAACAAATTGAACTTAAAAGTTCAGCTGCCTTAGGTACTGAAACCTTCAGGACAGGTGGGAGGGACCATGGACTCTCAAAGTACTGGAATGGTGTTTCCCTCTGCCCAGGGGTTGTTAATCTGTGGGTGGGACAGTAGGGAGACATGACGTTCCTCATCTTCAGCCCCTCAGCTCTGCCCTCTCTAGTTTCAAACACCAAGTTTAAATTTAGCAGATGTAAACAAGCATCCTGATAGCAAAGAGTTTGATTTTGAACATGAGGGCAGAAGGGCAAGGGAGACCATTTCTCACCATGATGAACATGGTAGCCATTGACACAAATTGGCTACAGAATACATAAAGGCGAGACCCTTCTTACAGGGGTAGTCAGTGGCTTGCTGTATGGGATGTTATGATCCATTATTTTGTTCTGCAGAAGAGATAGGAATGTGTGAAACCAAACAAAAAGTAGCAGTAAAGACAGAGAGGAGCCTGCATGTGTTGCTGGGGTGTAGGTGAGCTCACCAGCAGGTCTGGGCTTTGTTCTGTTCCTAAGAAAAGCTTCTCCAGGCAGATCTGGGACTAGATTATGTCACCAGCTCCCATTGCCACTGAATATTCAGCTGAATCTCCAGGTGAGACCCCCTACGAGTTTGACATACATTTTCAAAGTGAAGGATGACTATTTATGATGACAATTTGTCTTCTCTGTGACAAGCATTAGAGGTTTGAAGGTTTTTTTGCATGCTGGTATCTCAGTTGTGTTAGATTTAGCTTGTGAGCAGCATCACAGAGGAGAGGTAGCCAAATATCTCTACATGAGTGTAAATTCCATGCAGCCCAAAGGCTGTATCACAGCTACTCTTCTGTCTCACACAGTAAAAAAAGTGCATGCTTTGTGTGTGCCAGTTTGGTCCCAGCAAGACCTTTTCCATCAGCCGAGCTAGTTCCTGGTGTGTCTCTATGCAAAAGTTTATCAAATCTGGACTCGATGCAAAATCATACTCCTAAATATGGGGCAAGTGAAAGCCAGCAAAAGTCTTTATTACACTTCTGAGATGCCAGCGTCACTGACAGAAGGTCATTCTCTCTCCTATGTTTTCCTGATGAATCTTTGACTCTTCTCATCAAGCAAACCTTGAGGAAAGTACTCAGTCCTAGCATGGAATATTTTCTGGGCACATTTTTGGCTGGAAAACCAACTGCCTTTCACTTTTATCCACTTGAGTTTGGAGATGTCCTCCCACATGGGGGCTGAGGTACTGAATTTCCAGTCTGACCTTCATCTCTCTCCACCCACTGTTATGATGGCACTAAGCCTCCATGGAGACACCTGTATCAGACAATCCAAGTTTTTCCCCACTGGCAAAACTCCTTTTGGTAAAATTTTCAGCAGAGTTTTATGTCCATAGGATGCAACATGCCCCTTTTTTACACAAGACAAGCACAGTGACTACCAGCACAAGAACTTTCAGTCTGACATCCCACAACAGTCAAGACCTCTGTGGTTTTCTTGATGTTGTGGTAGTTGACTCATAAGTAGTCAGGTTAAAGTCAGACTCTGATGAGTAAACCTTCAGTTCACTGCCAAGCTACTGCCTGCCTCTCCTTGTGGCCCTCATGGAGTGGAGAGCTGGTCCTGAGGCAATTTCCATGCTTAGGGTGATGGGAAACATGCCTTGATTGCTAAGTTCAGGCGTAGCACTGACAAGCCTAAATTCAATGGTATGGGATTTGCTGACACATAAGTCCATGAAAATACTTTTCTGTGCTCAAATTCCTGCTGATGAGCTGCATATCTCTAGAAAAGATGGTTCTGTTTTGAGATATCTCATAATGATATCATAAATAATTGCTTCATTTCTCTGTATTCTCTTTCTTGACATTGGCAAGAAATTATTAGAGTAAGCTTTAAATAAAATGATCTAAAATAACTGAAAAGGGTAAAAAAAAGAAAAATCCAGTGTATTCTTTTCTTGACTTTGCTTGCTTTTACAACATTCTGCTTTTTGGTCTAGAATCTAAATTACATTCACTGGAAAATAATTATTTTTCCCTCATTTTCATTCTGCAAACTAACCTACCAGGAAAAAAAGAACCACCAAAAAAGAATACTTTCTAAAGGACAAATGTAAGGTCATCTCTGATGTAAGATACCCAGTGCAAAGGAAAGGTGAAGAGCACTCCTGCTTAAGACATTAAGTAGATGTATCAATGCGTACGAGCAGAAAGAAAAGATGTTTACTCAGGCTTTCCTTACATGGACATGAACACAGAAAGGGCAAGAACGTGTAGGAAAAATATAAGCTTACCTAGGGCATGATTTATCTTAGTCATGTATCCATGGAACTGGCCTTTATTTGAAAAGCATCCTAATTACTGAAATTACTGCCGCTGAAGTCCTGCAGCACAGTAAAGGAATCTATATGTTCTCTGACACTGGAAAGTTTCACACATTTTCCTATGAGTTTCAAATAGCAATATTGATCAGGCAATTACCAGACTAAAAACAGTAAAAAGCCCATGAAAGACAGCGGAGTTTCTTTCTCTGTTCAGAAACATCTGAAATGCGTTTGTGTATGTGTGTTTTTGTGTAGTAGAAAATTTAACCAAATCACATCTTGTGTTCCAGCAGGTTTATTTTTCAAATGGGGGAAGAAAAATTCTTGAAAAGCGAAAAGATGCTGTTCAAAGGGCTTGAGGCAGTTTCTACCCCATTTATTTGTTTGGATTTTTCTCAGCCCCATCTGTTTATTTTCTATTGAGCAACCATAGTAGAGCAGATAGCCAGGCTATAAAGACATGAGAGCAGGTGGGACTGGGAGATAATTTGTGAGGCACAATGCTATGTTCCCTGAATATAGCACTGCTGATTTGATGACTTGACTGGTAACCTAATTTGTATGCTTTTATTTATTTATTTATTTTGAAATCATGCACTTTTTATGTCAGAGAAACATGCGTTTGTGGCTAAATATAGAAGGGGAATCACACAGATACTATATTGGGGAAACTAGTTTTCTGCCAACTTATCTGCTTTTCCAAGGACCATATCTCATAATTCTGAGCAGAAGCCAACAGCAACCTTAAAACTCTTCTGCCCCCCTGCAACCAGGTGTTAAGTGCTGTTTGTGCACAGCATGTTATTCCATGAGATGGCAAGGTTTGTGAGAGATGTCACTTGACCACCTTGTGAGACCTGTGAGAGGCAGCTCAGAATCCCCCATCTCCAAGGGCTGAAGTAAATACACATGTGGGGATGTATAGGTCTGCATATAAATACATACATATACATTTAAAATGGGTTAAAGCGCTGAATAGTGGGTTTTTCAGTTTTATTAAGTCCTGGGCTTTCTAGACAGTTTCTTTATTAAATTTTCAAAGTGAAAAAACACTAAGCACTACTCATCTTTAGATTCTAATAAAATTGGCATCTTAATTACATTAACCTGATCAATATACTAATAGAGCAGCTATGGGGTTTTTTTTGCCTTTACTGGAGCTTTTGGGCTGATTGGGCTGATGGTTTGCTATTAAAATTTAATGCTCCTGTGTCTTCACCTTAATTATGCCTAATGAGCTACTTGCTTTAATAAACAAGCAAATTCCAACTTCCTGTCAATATTTTCCCCAGCAAGACAATATAATGTTAGATGAAATTGTCTTTCTCAATAATTGAAAGAGTTTAGGAAAACTAAGTAATGTGATCTATAAGGATGCCCATGTGATATAAGCTGGTTCCCTCCATGGGTACTGATGAAGAGATTTAATTTAGTAATTTATTTATTAACAAATATTTCTCCCTTAGGCAAAGCTGGTCCCAATTAAGAGTCAAGTTTTCAAATTATAAAAGTCAGTATTCTAATAAAGACACTAATTGGCAAGTATGTTCTTTAAATGTAGTCATAAATTAGAATATGTCATAGCAAATGTTGCCACTTCTATGAGCATCTCTCCAATGCAAGACCAGAATTTCCCTATTAACCAGGTTCACATTTTACCATGTTAAGAATGCCAAATGCAAATACCCTCCTGAACATCAGTAAAGCAGCCATACTTATGGAGCAATAGGTGGCTAGAGGCAGAATCTAATTACTACTGTTTCTGAATTCACAATTAAAAGCCAACAGACAAGCTAAGTAAACCCTGGTAACCCAAAAAGTTACTGAGGGATAAAGCACAAGCCAAAAAATAACAGAGTTGGGACTGACAGGAAAACTTCATACAGAATGGATTTTAAAGATGAGTAAAGAAGAGTAAGGATGAGACAGAAGCAACAAAATGGGGGGAAAGGGTTTAGAGCAAGCAGGAGATAACAACAGAAAAAATAAGCCTCAGTCACAGTCCTTCAGGAAGACAGATGCAGTGGTCTTTTTATATGCAGATCTGGAAAAGCTCCTTATAATTTTACAGAACAAGTAACCCACGAAACCGAAGAGCATGAAAAGAAAAAGCTGATCAGTGGTGTTATTTCAACAGCTGAAGATCTCCCCACAGTGTCGTAGGGCTTACTCTGCAGGGTATACTGCCCTCTGGGTCCAATCTAGCAGCATGGTTGAGCATGGATGCTGATTTCCAACAGCCCCCTCAACGCCTCTGTGTGTGCACTGAACCCAAACTAAGTGTTCTGGATCAGAGCTGAACAACTCATGGTGAATGTTTCCAGAACAGTAGTACAAGTACCTGTGAACATTTGGATTCATGATAATCAATTTTGCCATGACTTTATACAGGCATTTCTAGGCAAAGAGGCACAGAGATCAGTGATGAGTAAGAGCTAAGCACAAGTTCTGCAGGACTGAGGCAGCTGCACAAATTGTGTTATAATATGCAGCAGTGTGAATTCCCTTCATTCATGTGTAAACAGTTGTTCTTGCTCTATTACAACTTCATTTTAGTTAAGCATTTAACAGTTGAATAATGATCTATATCCATTCCTCCTTATCCTCTATAGCTGCCTAACCAAGAAAGAAATCCTAGGAGACTGGCTTCATGCAATGTTTTTTCTCAAATAACATTTTTTGCATCTCTTATTCAGTCTGGCAACACTGTTTTCATCGTTCACTTAAGATATAAGAGATACACAAAGATATAAATTATATTGAATTTAACTAACAAAGATGGGGGAAATTTTGTGAATGATAGGGGATATTCCACTGACAAATAGCTACAATGCAGGGAGAAAAGGCTTTTTTTTTATACAAAGCATTAATGTAACTTATAAGTATCTTACATATCATACCAGTTTGTAAGCAGGTTGTGTCTCAGCAGGGCGAAGATGAGAAGAACCATAGCTTGATCCAGGGGGAAAAGAGGAAATGGCATACACTTAGGCTCTATCCATCCCTACAGCTATTGCCCAGCACTAGCTGATTTAAGAAAATCTGCAGGTAAAGAAGGAGCAAATAGGAATGAAATATAAAAAGGTGGAAACAGCTTGATGTGCTTCTTTAGAAGGGTAGAGCAGGCTTAGTAAATACTTCAGGATTCACTGTTTGTCTGCAAGTCTGCTTCAGACAAGATACTATGGAGGCAAGTAAACTAAGAATTGTTTCAAGTCCTGATTTTCCCTGATGTTGGAAGAGGAAACAGATTTGCTTCCCTCTGATTAAAAAAATATTGCTTGTCAAGTCAGGTATGCTAGTGAGTGTGCTTGCGCCCAGTACCTAATAGGAATACCACAACTGATGCAGCCTGGCATCTCAAGTGAAACAGATAGCTGTGGGATGTGTAGCCATCTTGAAAACATTTGAGACAGTACATTAAGAAGTGATCCATCAATAGATACTCATTTAATGCACCAAATTGGTGAAATCTCTATTTGGAATTCAGAATCTTATAATGCGGTAGATAATAGCATTTGTACTGGAGGTCTTTGTAAATGAAAACACGAGTCTGTGTTTATCTACTCAGTTGTCACATTTCCTACTCTCCCATCTCATTTCCATATTGTCTAAGTACATCTCTGTATCAAGAGATGCATTACTTAGCTTTATTTAATACTTTCTTCAATCTCAAAGCTCTTCACAAGGCACAGTGAGCATCAAATTGTTTCAAACATGTGGTTGTACTTTAGTTAAAAAATCACTTCAAAAAGTAATGTCGCTGCATTTCCCAGGTGTTTTTCCCATCCCGAGCTGACCCATTGGCCAGCCCAGGGCTTAATCCAGTTTATCCTTGCAGAGCCCTGCTCATTACTAGAAATTGGGGTGTTGTGCCACAGTTGTGGAGGTTTGCCCCCAGCTCTTGCTGTTCTGTGATAACAGGAGCTTTCAGGGAGAAAATGAAGCAGTGCAGTGTATTTCAGAATGCAAGTAAATAGCCCTTTTTTTTTTTGTGAATATGATACCATCTTCTCTTTGCATATAGAAAAGAGGGTGAGATTGCCGCAGAGGACTTTATGAGCCACAGGGGCCTTATAAACAGTGGAATGAAGAAGAAATCTTCTGGGATTCTCATTCACCCCTTTGTACAATTTACATATCTCCATTTACGCACCCCAAGATGAACTGTTATCCAGAATAATTTCAAATATGGAGAAGTACTAGATGTTAACCAATATTTAAAGGGAATTGATTAACTGCAGGGAACAGTTCACAAGCCATGAATGGGCAGATTTTTACTACGAGGATTTGGTGCCCATCTATATTCCCTTCTCACCAATAGCAATCCACATTTCAGTAGATTGACTCTTCATTTTTATGAGATTAAAATCAGAGTTGAACACACAGTGCATAGACATGTAGCAGTGATTTGGAAGTTGCTTGAATGATGCGAGGCAACAAAATTTTTTTGGCTGTTCTAAATTTCTAGGTTACTTAGGGTTATAAATGAAATCAGGCTTAATAAGAAGTAAAGAAGTTGTAGGGTATTATGTGCTATATGAGAAAGTTTTCAGTACTTTTTAACTGGAAAACAACAAAAATAGACAAAAAGAATGCGTAATATTGATACTATAGGTACCAAATACACAGGGTTTGTAAAGGATATGCAGGATTACAGCAGCTAAACCATATTAATGAAAACTGTGCATATGATAGAAGCGGAGTATACTAGGAATGAAATTCTACCCCTTTACCTTACACCCATGTATTCTCATAGTCTTCCTAATTATAATTCTAACATTAGCCTGTAATCATTGCTTATGGAAAAAACAAAAAATGCCAAATTATTATCTCAGTACATTTGGTTTTCTTATTGGGGGGCACTGAAACTTTTAATCTTTGTTTCATTTCTGCCCATCCTATTCTGATACCCAGATACTACTTGAGCGATGTTGATAATCTCCCACTGTTGATAATCTCTCCAGCCTGGGACATTCACTATGAAGCTGCTCTGGCCTTTAATTTGAATAATTTATCAATTTAAGGAAAAAACGAATCAAAACAAAAAAGGTGCTAAACTAACTAAACACCAAGTATATAACCTTGAAGCATGGATGTAGACGGTACTGTTGTGGTTACTTGGTTTTCTTACAGTTCCTAATTTTTTTCTACAAAAACTTGTTATGTACATATTTATAAAGCATAATATGAAAAGGGTCAGATTAATCTTGTGTTTAACAGCAGATTTCATGGCTGTTGATTCATAAAAAGCCAGAGCCAAGTTACAAGACAGACCAGTGATCTTTACCAAGTAGTGTAGCAGTAGTTATATGTTATCACTTTCAATGAGACATTGCAGAATTGTGCTACACTTTGATACAGATGAATGACCTGTAGTGATACAGAATTTGTGATGCTGTGGCTTTAATTAACCTCCTTTACAAGTGAAGCTGAACAAGTAAGAATATGATCCTTTCTATAAAAGAATATTTTTAGCCATTAAATCCACATTAATACTCTTCATAATATATAATTTTGTGGGTGACGCGGGCACTATTTCTACAGCTGTTCTTTAGAGGAAGAATGTTTCTTGTCATTAAAGACTAATAAGTGACATTACATTTAAGTGCTTGCATTAGATATGCTTCTTTGAATTTAATGATGGGGCAATGAGGCCTTTAATTAACTAGTCAAAAATTTCTACTGGGAGAAACAAAAACAAATTTATCTACAGGTTTTCTTCTCAATACAAAAATAAAACAGAACCCATCTGGTAGATAATCAATGCTTTCATCCCTAAAACTAAGTCTCACACAATTTTGTCTTTAAAAATTCATTTATCATTTCTGAAATCCATAAAATGGGAAGAAACTCATCACCTTGGTAGGTGGAGAGCTCTGCTCATTAATGCCTGCCTTGTGTCTCTGTAGGAAGTTCTTGTGGGAAGAAGTGGCAAAAGTACCTATCTATTTTTTAAACACACACAAAGTTTCCTACCATAGATCACTGACTGAAAATAAACAGTATTCTAGCATGTTTTCTGGCATTCTATAAGTATTTTTTCATTTACCTAATCATTTAGATCCCCTGTAGATACTATAGACAACAGGTATTACCGGACTGGCAAAAGAAACTAAAACCTGCCCAGATTACTGTGTTATCACAGTTGCCTGTGCTGGACTTATTATTTGAAATAAAAATCAAGTTAGGTGAATTTCATTAATTTTTCCTGATAAACTTTTCAGATTTAATGTAAAATTAGCAAAACTTTCTATACTCATCTAGAAGAAAAGACAAAGTAGTACCAAATGGAAAACCTAATTGTGACAGCTGATAGTCTGCAGAGGAAATTTTTCTCCAGGACACAAATAGTAATACGAAGCATTCCATTCCTTCATCCTACTTTATTGTTACCTTAACCAAAATGGGATCCAACTCTTTGCTTTTTTTTTACTTTAAAATGTATTTTATGAAAATGCAGCTACCTTTTGCAATGTGGCAAGTAAGTTGCAATACTAATGCCCTTATTAATTTCTCTATTGTTTAGCTGAATAATGCTAACTTTTGAGTCACAACCAGCACATTTGCGATATTACTTTTCCTGTGCTATATCCTCTCACCTAATGACATGAGACTTTGCATAAATACGTGCAGTTGTGAAAATGCAAACAGGAATGCATGGATATTTCCCTTTAACTAGAAAATTGACAAAACATCCCTTAAGCTGAGGTCCCCTGCCTTAATTTCTCTATGTGGTTAGAGGCATAATATATTTCACATGCCTTTACACTAAGTGAAAATTTGATTTTTGCTAACTATTGAGCAGGCAAAGACATTCACTGAAATAGCCTCGCATCTGAGAATCCAATATTTCCCTGCACTTGTCCCCAAATACTGCTTAGCCTGCCTCTCAGATTGAAATTCTCTAAATATACCAAAGTTATTTTTTCAGCCTGAGTATTGTTTAATGAGATAATGAAGAAACAAAGGAGCACCATCAGCCAGAACCAAAGCATATTATCATGTAAAAAAGCATTCACAGCTCACAGCTCCATCTGCTCTGCCAGTGAGCAATAAATATTTTTAAAAATGCTAAGCAATTAGAAAGAAATTATGAATGTAGATGGTGGCTAAGGCATCATTTAATTTTTAACATCATACTTTAAATGGATTCCCATTACTATAACACCTAGAAAGCTAAAAATAGCATACAAACAGTAAAGACATGCTGAAAATCAGATTAATATAGGAAAGAATTTCATATGCACAAATATATTTGCACAGAAGCAGCTGAAAACTTATAGCTCTCACCCTGAAAATACATATAATTGTATTGAATTTTAAGTTTTTGGATGGTGACTATTTGAATGTATTGCCTTGTGGTAATAATCATCAGCACACATATATTTATTGGGCGCATGGCTGAAGCCCTTCATGAATTATGTGCCAAAAGATCACCTGTAACCCAAAGCTCTGGGACATGACTGCTCCACATGAAGACTGATTTTCTGTAATAACTGGAAATTTGCCAGTATTCTGACAACTATTAGCCAAAACTGTGACACAAATGCATTATTATCAAGAGCTACTGTCACACTATCAAAATATTGTGTAGATGTGCAGCTATTGTATGTTGGTGTAGCCTTGTGTATTGTGCAGCTATCAGTCCTAGAGGCATTCAGCCATGCAACTTGACAGTTCTGAAAAGAGAATTAGCCACACTTAAAACAAAATTTAAAATGACACCTATTATAAGTAAATTGAATTAAAATATTCAGGGATTTTGGGTATTTGGTATTGGTTCTAAAGACACAGTTGTAAAAACAAATGTACAGATTATAGTAAAAGAAGGAACAAAACCAAAGCATCATAAGATCTGTAGTTCTCTGCTTCACAGCTGGGTTATATATATAGGTGTGATTAGTCTATGCCTGGGAACCTAA
Organism: Forpus xanthops; assembly: GCA_032466535.1. Taxonomy (NCBI): domain Eukaryota; kingdom Metazoa; phylum Chordata; class Aves; order Psittaciformes; family Psittacidae; genus Forpus; species Forpus xanthops. The sequence goes on from JASSUY010017004.1 coordinate 29,561, forward strand.
TGGCTGCAGTTGCATTTTGGGTTTTCTAAGATTTTTAAAGGGCATGCTTTGAAATGCTAAGAATAAAATCAAAACCACAAAGCAAGTAGAATGAGTGCATTTTCAGAAAATTTGAGAAAATACTCCAAGAAGTCTTAATATGGAATACACAAAGTATTGGAAACTAGAATTTTTATTTCTACACAAAAATGCAACATCTATCTCCAACATCATAAGGTAACACGTGTAGTTCTATGCTGAACATTGGCTCCCATGAGAGCTAACTATGTCTTATGGTAAATACACTTGCAATGCTGCAGGTGTGGACAGGACAGAGCTGCTTTTATTAATTTAGGAATGTCTAATTTACAGAACTCCCCTTCTTAAAGTTTGGGCTACTGCTTCATTGCTAGAATGAACATTTCTTTCTCTACACTTCAGGGTGCTGAAAACTACTGTTGGACCTGCAGCGTTAAAAACAACCTGAATTGAGAGCTACTGCACAAATTGGCAAGAGATAAAAAAGCATAGTTAGTGTTTGGGGGCATGCAGAACTCTCCTGAATGAATAAGAAAATTGGGATGGTTCATATGAGACATTCTTCTATCCACTGGCTTTACAAAACCACTGGTATTATGCAGTATCCTTGATAAAGAAGAAGTTAGTTTATTCAGTTCGAAGCCAACGGCCTCTGCTCTGGCTACTGTTTTTAAACACTTCAAGTCATTCTCCTGCTTATTGCTCTTTCCAACTAATTTTCTGATTAGAAGATACTGTTACGTATACACTCTGTCATTATCTTTTACTAGCAAACACTGTCCAACGGGATGTTCCCTGTTAAGTTAATGCTGCACTCATGGTTCATCCTGGCTATAGAAACATCTGACCTCTGTTTAAATTAATACTAAAGGAAAATCTATTATGCTTTTCACTGTAAGTTTGATCCAGTTTTTAGTTTTAGAGATGTTAGCAACATTAATGAGAATAAATAAGACCAGAATGTGCATGCAAAGAAAACAATGCCTGAGCTACATAATTCATACAAAACATTGTGCATGGAAAGAGATTAAAGATATGGTATAGCGAAACATTCAGGATCCAGTGGTAATAAAAGAGTTGACCTCCTTATAACTCTACCCACCTTCCAATAGGATTTCTGTATTGGCATCTAATTATCTAGCTCTGTATTTGCCTCTCCAATTTCCCATCATGGAGGAGTCAATTGAGAGACTACCACGAATTGCAAAGTAAGGATCTCATTAATTTTACTGGTGCAGACGCACATCTCTCCCTTGTGCACTTCATTCTGTATTTGTTTATGTACTGTACCTTTCTCTTTCGGTGTTGTTTTCCTGTTTTATTTAAAATGTAAAGAGCAGCTACTCTGTTATCCTGTGTCTTTGTGTGGTATCTAAATCAATGGTGCCCTGATATGTTACTGCCTCTTACACTGCAATACAAATAATAACAATACTGATGATATCTTCTTGGCTCTGCCTTGAATAGAAGAGGACACTTAGAAGCCAGTTGCATAATAAACACAAAATATCGTGTAATAGATCTTCAAAGATACATCAATAATATATTTCAAGTCACTGCTGCTTGTGCAATGTTACTGCAAGGGAAACTGCTAGGGAAAAGGATTGCTCTGAAAATATCCATCATCTTTTACTATCTGTGTAAATGTTTTGAAGATGGGTTGTAAAACTGCATTAAGTTTACAATAAACTTAGAGGCTCCTAACCTATTACAAAGTGCCAAATGCCAGTGTTCATCCACTGAGGCACCAGGCTGCTGTTTCTATAAAGCTTTTATGCTTGCTATTCCAAACAGCAGCGCTGTATTTCACTTTATTTCATTTTATTTTGTGATTTGCAATTGCTGCCCAGTAGTAGGCTGGTCTAGGGGAAGTAGGAAAGCCAGAACAACACTGCAGGAGAAGCTGCAGTGAGCACATGGAATGAGTGAAATAATATTTTTGGTTGTAAGTTGTATTAAAGAAGATTGCTAGATATTTGGTTGTTTATTTGTTTTGTTTTTGTTTTTTTGTGTGTGTGTGTGTACAGTCTGTGTGAATTTTTCCACATGGAGATTTAGAGATGCTATATCAAGTTATTTGAGTTATTTAGAAGTGGGTGAAATTATGTTACATACCTCACTGAGAATTTAAGTCCTGTCTTATTGCTGATCTCTTAGTCAAGTCTTGCAAGGCTTTACCATGCTGTGCCATAGAAAACCAAGAAAATCACCTAGATAATGCTATAACAGGCTTTTTCCCTGTGGAGGACAAGGTTCACAGGATAAGCTGCAGGCTAGCTTTATGCTCACCTACCCCAGTAGTCCCTAGTTGTTTTTTCTCAAGGAAGAGTACACTGTACACTCAATATCCTGGTTTCTTCAGTGTTCTCCATCACCCACATTGAAGCAATTTCTATCTCTGGGAAGGCCGAACACAATTTGTAGAACTTATTATTTCTGCTAATAAACATATATTCCCTTGAAAGCTTCATACTGAGAAAGCACACTGAGAAGAGCCCTGCTCCACAACATGGAGAGGGCAGACAGAGAATTGCTGAGCATGGGGAGCTCACGAGCCATGGAAAGTCAGCTGGGGTACAGATCAGTCTTTAGTGTGAGCAACTGTGTCTTTTAGTCTTAATTTTCATGCCATTTTTCTAAACCCTAACAGACACTGTACTATTGTAAATATGGGTAAGCATACACAGATAGCTAATTAAAAGTAAACAGTTCTGTATTTGTGGAAGTTTGATCTAATGGATATTTAAATCAGTTTTCGTAATATTGTCACTTGAAGGTTGTGCCATTTAGAGTGGGTAAGTACTGAATCCTAGTTACAGTGGGGATGGTGCTTAAAAATGTAACTACCAGCTTTACGGAGAACTATACTTACATAAGAAGAATATGATTCGAGTGCTTGTACGTACATCAGAAGTGCAATTCACTGTTGGATAATTGACCATTCTGTACATTTTGGCATTTAGTGACCTCCTGTTTTAATTTGTGGCTTAAACCTGTAGAGAGCAGATATCCCAAGGTTAAAAAGTGAGCTTAGAAAATGCAAATTAGGCATTTGCCTATGAAAGCATTTTGCTGCCCTCTAAACTTTCATTGAAATCTCGGTTCATTTGGAAGGTCCAAGATCTCATTATCTTGGCTGTGCAAGGGGAAACAAGTTGATGCAAAGCACCAGACTTGTTGGACTGCAAACAGGTTAGCTTATCTGGGAACACAAGTGGCTGATAAATCACAAAAGCACCTAATAATTCTTGCTGTTCTTGGCTAAGGGAGAAGACTAAACACAGACTCCCATGCCCTATCAAGTTTGGTACTATCCTAATGGCAGAGATATTCCATGAGCTTTCTCTCTTCTAATGCTGATAAATGAGATCCTTTACCAGTGAAGGATGCTGTAAGAACTTATCTTTTCTGCAAGTCATTTTTACCCAGCTTTCTCAGAACTTTCCTATAAATCTCTGATTTCTTAGAGACTAGACTTTTCAGAACAGTGTCTTCATGCTTGCCATGTATGAATTATGAGAAGTGTGAATTCCTGAGCCCAATAAGGAGTTCTTCAATGCTTTTCCTTAAATTAGGCCAGAACACACCAGACCAGATCATTGTATAAAAATCTTATATCCTCCAGCATGTTGTCAGACAGGTAACCCCAATTTGTGTGCTTGGGTTCAGCTACAGCCACCTCCCATCTTACATCTCTACTGGCCTTAGCAACCTGCAATATACAGGGCAACTGCCACCAGCCCTTCTTTGCTCCCTATTGAAAAAAAATTAAGGCTACTTGCCATATTGGGTCAAGTTTGGTCCTAGCACCATTTTCACGTATCAACTGGCACTGCCAAGACCAAAATTCCTGATACCATCATTGGCAGCTGCTTTTAGAGAGTGGAAGGAGAATCGCATACCAGATCAGCAGAACCTGAGCAAGAGCAGCTGAAATAGCATCAGCACTGACAACATGGCTTTTTGTAGTGGAGGCATCTGGTGGCAAAGAGACTAAATCTGTGGTAACCTCCCTTCACCAAGGGGAGAACAACCTGAAGACAAATAACTCCTCAATAATTTCATCAGATGGGCTGTATTTAATTTTATGCTTTAGTTACAACTCAGTTACATATAATTAAATTTGTCTGCATAACCCACACTCTAAAAATAAGTATAAATGCAGCAACTGAAAGACACATTCAATTTGCACTTGCGCTGCTCTTTTTGATGTCATTACTGACTTAGTGTTGCTCAAACCTCCAAAGGGTGGGTTAGTATGCTTTTATGAGAGAGTGATAGTCTTTGTTTCTCAAGCCATCTTGACCCTTATTTTACCTGGTATCACCTCTATGGTGATGAATAACACTGTCCCAATATTTGCAATGAATCAGAAGTTTTATGTAAGAAATTGTCATGAGTTCTTTTCAATGGTTTTAAAGAAAATAACAGACCGCCAACACTTTGTTTTCATAAGATAACCAAATAAATGTTCAAGTGACGGAGGTGTCCTCACTATTTATAATGGTCAATGGTCAAAGACTATATTTTTAACAAAGAAAGGAAATAGAAGAGGATAAAGGACTATTACATGTGCTAAAAATGAATGAGAAATTACCTTTTTGGTTCAACTTCACATTCTCAGAGATTGTTTACTGTGTTTTATTTTTTTGTTTTTTAACCCTATGAATTATATTTCAGACAAACACACATAAGCATATTGTTGCTAAAGCTTTCTGGGTTTATCTTAATTATAACACAAATATTGTTTCTCTGTAGCTCAAATATGAAGTAATTGGTTTTCATTTAGGTGACTGAAGGGATAATATTTCTGTAGAGTGGTGTTTAGAAGGAGTTTTCAGAATAATTGGCAGGTTAAAACTGGATCAGAGCTCTATAATCTAATAGTAGGCTTGTTTTTACCTTTTTCTGAGTACTATAGAGTTTTGTAATGATTAAATTGTATTTCTTTAATTCTGTTCGTAAGACATGGTTATAATGAACTTGTGATGGATATTGGTATATCAGTCTGTGTCCCACAGTGCAGTTTGGATTTAAAGTTTTTCTGGAACCAGGAGAGAAGGAAAGCCATAATTCACAGTAAAAGATTTTAAAGTATATGTTAGGTTGGTACTGAGATTCAGCCATAAGCCTATCAGAATTATGCATATATTGCCTCGTCTCTCCAATGCATTAGAAATACTCAATGGTGAGAAATTGTGTACACTCCCATATTCACCCCTGAAAATGACTAAATGTGTCTTGTGAAATGTATTTACTTTCTGGGCTTCATTAAGGTGAAATCGGCTGAAAATACTACTTCTACTGCTACAAATAAAAAAGAAATAGAAATTCAATGGACCAGTTCACGCCTACTCTGAAGTTATTTTAGGTGTGGATAGGGAAACAGTTTTTCACACTGTAAAGAAGCTATTCATGTAGGGAGTCCTAACAGAAGATGAACTAGGCACATCTCAGTTGTTACAGCTGATGGGATGCCACTGCTGTTCTTCACAGCACACCTTGGAAGCAAGCTCATCCTGGAGCTCTGAACTTGAAGTTTTACTGCTTTTTATATAACCCTCAATTCATTTAGAAACTAATGTCTGAAGCAGAGAATAAAAGTCATGGTGGCAAAAGATTCACTAAAACATCAACACCAAATAAAACCACCATTTGAGAGGAAGTGCTGGGAAACACTTTTAACAAGTAGTATCATATGAACTTCAGTTTCATAGGAGAGCTTATGTATGCTTTCATATTATCTCCATATTATTCATTAAACCCCTCCAAAAAGAGAATTTTTGGTGGAAATAGAAGCTATCATAAACGTTTCAAGTTAATCAAATGGCTTATTTTGTGCTTAAACTTTTTTTTTTTTAAATTGCAGTTAAAAAAATATCAAAGTAAAAATATCACTAAATGAAAAAATGGAGTTATTGATCTCCTGCTGACATTCTGATTATTTAGCTTTTACAGTCAAATTAGATATTAAAACATATTTTGGGATAGTTACATCACAGGCTGCTCTGTCAATTGACTGAAAAACTTGCTGCTACTTTCTGATACTTCTGAAGTTAATGAGAGGGGATTTCTTGCCTGACAAGAGACAAATAGACCTTTCAAACTCACTTTATTCTCTCAAACTATAGCTGAGTTTAGTCTCATATTTTAAACTAAATATATCCTAAACCCCAACAACAGCTAAAGTGAGAATGTGACAAGCCTGGCTTGATTTCTGGAGGGACTTTTTTCAGCTGTCACTGCGACTGAGTAGAGGTGTGAAGCAGGATTTGGGTTAACAGATTTATTGAAACAGGAGGTAGGAGCTAACAAATGGAAACAAAACCTGAAGAAGGCAGGTTTTATTTATTAGGTTATAAAGCAGAGGAACAAAAAGTAATTAGAGGAGGAAATGTGAAAAATGATCATGTAATCATAGTGCAACTGCCTGGACGCTGTGTGCCTCAATGAAAAAGCCCTGTGTATCAATGGTAAAGACAGATAGTGTTAGGTTTGGGGATCTAGAGGGGATTTGTAGGCATGTAACAAGCTGTGGCTGATCGGCCTTATTCTCAGTTCTTACTACAATAAATCAGTTCAGCCTGGAGGGTTAAAAAGCCCCCTTTTTAGGATATCACGTTTTCCACTTTCCCTAGAGGTGAAAGTACAAAGTGCCCAGTGCTTGTCAGACACCCTTCCTTTTACAGGCTGGATACAGTAATCCCAAACCCATCACAATCAAGTGAAAGACTTCTGGAAGATTTACTGGATTTCAGACTACCTTCATAGTGAAATACTTGATCCTGCAAAGTGTGAATCTCTCTCTTGCTATATAAAAAAAATTTGCTTGATTCAGTGAGCAGTTTTGCACTTAGAGATTGATCCAAAGCATGCTGAAATTAGCAAGAAGATTTCCACTGACCTTAACAGGTTTTGGATTATGCTTTAAGTGAAAACCAGTTCACTGGCTTAATCAAGGAATATTTATAAAGTAAAAGCCAAAGGAAACTTATGAAAGAAAAAACTTTCATTTCATGCAGTATCAGTTTTAGAGCCAAAAATATAATAAAAAATCCTGTAACATTTTTCTCTTTATCATCATCTTTACAGGCTTCATGAACCTCATCTAAAAGGTGCTCTAGGTAAAAAGAATTATCATTTTGATGAATGCCAGCCCTTTGACATGAGAAGAAAGTCTTTTATTCTCTGACAATGTCCTTGCCAAGCTAAGTAGAAGATGTAGGCAGAAAGCTTTGGGGAAACCCTGATGCTGATGAATCAGAGCTCCCTGCTGAGAAGCAGCCTGATGATACCTACCATCTAAACAGTTTCGTACCTTTTCAGCAGGTTTAAGAATCAAGTTTGCCTTTTTGTAAGATTTTTAAAGGCTAACAGCTGAACCTGAGCCTGGCTCTTTACAGAAGGAATGAAATCTGTTTCCCATATATGACTCTTACCGTATTTTCACTCTTAAACCTTTGAGCATGCATTCTTTTGTTGCCTTGTCTGGGGGATAATGTGGCAAAATGTCATCTTGCATGGTCAGTTGTGGTGGGTAATGTAGAAAAGGTGCAGACATTCCATTCTGAGGAGCTGGGGACTTACAAAGCTCATCAAGACTACATGAACCACCAAAAGCAAGACAGAAAACTCACTTTTGATTAAGCACTTATGGTGCTTTATATTTCAGATTAACTGGAAATACTGTAAGGATAATCCCCTCCTTAATTTTGTATTACTTTTTTGTGTTATATTGATGTTGATGACATCCAGAACTGTATAGGAGAAATGACATTAATGGAAAATATTAGTCAGTATGTTAAAACAACAACAACAAAACCCCCAAATGGCATTTAGTTTGATTTTTTACTTTAATTTTTTTGTTACTTTTTTTCCATGTTGAACTCTATCCCTATCTAAAATTAAGTGCAGCAGCTCTTTATGACAGATTATTTGTACAAATGTAGAGCCTGAAAGCATTTACATCAAACTGGGTATTCACTATGCCAGCCATGGAATAAACTGATTTTCCTATATGGAAAACCTTATGTAAATTGTAGCCAGAGAAAAATCAGTTTCCATTCTACATGTGCATTGCCTTTACATATTTTTATCAGATAACACAAGTAACAGTGTATTCTTTATTTTTCTCAGACTGAAAGGTTTACACTCTAAATAGAAGTTAAACTGTGATATGGGAAACAGAGATACAAAAAATTAAACTTCCCAAAATATCAATACATCCTTGCGACATGGAACAGGTTTCCTACCAAAAATAAGTAGAAAAATTTGGTTAGATAACTAAACATCTGATCAACAGGAAATATCTCTATTTTAAAAAGTCAGAATGCCAGATCTGTCCCTGTGCCTGGCCTTAGTGTCTTGGCTCCAGGTTGCTTCTTGGTAGAGCTTGGTGTCGTTTCAAGCAATGCCATGTTTCCCTTGGCCTGCCAAGGAGGACACATATTAGAATTTATTATTAAATATTTTGGCTGCTCTATCTGTGTTTCTTGTTTTATCCCCCGTTCAGTAACATGTTGCATATACTATATTATTACTGACTTTAAAGCACAAAACAAGATCAAACCTTGAAAGAACTGTTTCTTTTTGGAAAGTGGGAAATTGGCAGAAGAAATCACTTCTGCCTTCAGAGGCAATGGCAGAAGCAGATGCTGAATGCATATTGTGCAGGGATAGCAAAGCAGAAGCAATTGGAAGAGAAACTAATATAGAGATCACACATAATCTGCAGAATTTAAGAAGCAAGAAATATACACTGCCCAGCTACTGAGCAAAGCACAAACCGAAGCAGACAAGGTGAAGGAAGAAGGAGAGCAAGCTGAATACTTTAATCACTTCATGTGAAGAAAGCTTGCTATATGGATACCAAAACTGTGGATATTTAGAAAGTAGAAAATTGATTATGAAGAGATAAGAGTGTGTTAGCTTAAAAAAGGCAACTTGGATACAAATGAAACAGAGGAATCATTGGTATGAAATTGTTTGTCATGGTGCAGAGGAGAATTTACACAAGGTAATGAATCAAAACTTCAAAGTCAAGGACAAAGACAAGGAAAGAAGAGAGCAACTACAGCCATCAAGACAAGCTCATTAGAAGAGCTGTAAACATCAGATGTTTTGCGTCTAAGGGTTTTGGCTTAGCGAGCACTTGGGTGGCTGAACTTCAAAGTTATTAGACCTTCTGAAAGGGTTGGACACAGTCATTATGTCTATTTCTGCTTTTCCTCTCATTATTAATTTCATGAAACATAAACAATTACGTCCATTATAAATAGAAATATCTGACCCAATATTTGGTGTGTAACTGGGATGACTGAGAAGGGAAGGAACATTCTTCTCATTTTTTTATTTGGTAGGATTCTTGCAAAGGGACGGCATTAATCTCAGCTCCTGGAGGAGACAGCAGCTCATACAAACAATTACACCACCTCTGTAGTTTCAGTTATATGTTTACTACAAGGTGGTGTCTGTTATGGCATTAACTGGGTTTCTATTGCTTCAAACAATGCACACAACCTCAGTTCTAGCAAAATAACTGCGAATAACGGCTCTGAATATGCCCATTACACTTTTTGCATCTTCCCTGTGGAAAGCACAGAAAACTGACCGTAGGATTATGCCTCCAGCCCAAAGGGAATCCCCAAAGTTGACAAACGTGGAATATATTGGAGAGTCCCAGGCCAACTTCATGTAAAGCATTGGGTTATTCTATATGGGAACATGAGCATGACAAGGGAAGATCAGTGCCTTTATTCAGTCTCAATATCCAGACCTATGGCTGTTCATATTCCAGTGCATTAAAACAAGAAGAAAAAGTTAGAGCAAAAATGTTTGCCCACCAGTGTTTTCTTTTAGAAATGCTTTAAAGAGCTCATTTTTTCATACCCCAAGCTCTTATATTCTAGTTAAAGGCAATGTTTAAATACTGTAAGAGTAACAAATACTGACTGTCATGCAATACTAAGTTACAGGTGTAACAAAGCCTAATAACTTTGTAAATGCAGGAATACAAAAAAATCTGTCAAATAATGTATTTTACTCATAGCTTATAATAGCCCTTCTAGAAGCCTGAAATGTTTGCTTACCAAATATTCATTAGCTAACATTTGTACAGTGCTTTGAAAATGTAAAGGACTAAATATGTGCTAATTATAATTACTTTCTATTACCAAACTCTTTCTTCTATTTTTTCTATGCAACTGTGTCTATGAGGATGCACAGAGGCTGCTCTGGAAGTATATTTGCCTCTTATAGGACTGCAAAAAACACTTATTTCCAGGGGAAAAAGAAAAGAATAACAACAAAGAAAGGCTTGCAGGAAGATGGGAGAGGTAGCAAAGACACAGAGTGCATGAGCTTCACTGGGGCTTTTTGTTATATTTGTGTTTACAAGCTTTATCCAATGCTGTATATATATCATGCTCTGTCTAGACAACAGGAGTTAGGATTAATGCCTTGTTTTCCAGGAGACAAATGATGGCCTATTGAAAGGCTGCTAAGATGTTTGGTTTTTGGCCCAGTCCCACTAGGATAGACACTGTGAGGGTGTTGTGAGGTATGGGAGCTGAGATCCTGCCCTGCCACTGGCCTCACCTGGTGATCACCGCTTCCACCACCAGTTATTCCCAATTGCACCCTGTTCTTCTCATCGTTAATGTCTTCCCTACGCTAACAGCAGATTGTATTGCAGCTGTCTTTTTGATATAGTGGGAGGGGGGATCAAAACAAATAAATCCCTTTTTACTAATGTTGGAGTAATTTTCAGATTGCTTGGTAAGGACACGTGGGCCTCTGCTCCCATCCTCTTCTTCTCATTGCTAGCCCTGCACAATGCAGCTGTTTCTGCAGGCCTTATTTCTTCAGCAATCCCTATTTCCTCAGATGATTCAGTGTTTTGCACCCACTATTTAAAATTAATCTTTCCCATCCCCACTGTCTGGCAGCCTCTATCCAGGCACTGCCAGCGCCACACACTCTGTCACTTCTTCCCTCCCTTCCCAGGGGTTTAATTTAACTGCTTTTGATTTCTGTGAACTTTTCCTAGAACGAGCTTAATGAACTAAATACCATGTTTTCATAATTTGAATGGGCAGATACTCACCTAAAGAAAACGACCAGATTGACAACACTGGAAAATGATGCATTCTGCAGGTTTGCAGCACAGGTAAAAGATGGAAAGCTTTTCTTATATGCCAAGCAAGCTCCTAAATGCTTTGAAAGGAGACTTACCTTCCCTATTTATGTGTGGCCAGTGCCACTCACTTTGCTACTGGAATATCATAGTAGTTTTGGGAAGAAGTAGGCTACTTCATGTTAGGGATAGGCTGGAGAGTATGCAACTCTGCCTGGGGACAGGTGAGCAGTCGACAGAGATTTTGTGGGTCAGAGTTAAAGGGAGAATAGCAATGGGAGATATTATTGTGGGGATCTGTTACAGACCGCCTGAACAAGAGGACTCGATGGATGAAGCGCTCTACAGACAGATAAAAATAGTCTCATGCTCTCAGGCCCTTGTTCTCATGAGAGACTTCAACTCCCCTGATATCTGTTGGAGGGATGGTACAGCCCAGCACAAGCAATCCAGGAAGTTCCTCTATTGTGTGGAAGACAACTTCCTTCTGCAAGTAATAGAAGAGCATATAAGGAGAGATTCCATACTTGACCTCATCTTCACCAACAGGGAAGGGCTGGTTGGAAATGTGAGGCTCCAGGGCAGCCTTGATTGCAGTCATCATGAGATGGTCAAATTTGAGATCCTCAGGACAGTGAGAAGGGTGTGCAGCAAGCTCACTGCCCTGGACTTTAAGAGAGCAGACTTTGGCCTCTTGAGGAACCTGCTCAGTAAGATTCCATGGGATACAGCCCTAGAGGGCAGGGGGGCCCAAGATTGTTGGTTGATATTTAAGGATCATCTACGCAATCTCAGGAGTGTTGCACCCCTACTAGAAGGAAGTGCTGCAGGAGGACCAGGAGACCTCCTTGTATGGATAAGGACCTGCTGAAGAAAATTTGAAGGAAAAAAAGAGGTTTATGAAAGGCAGAAGCAAGGACAGACAGCCTGCGAAGAATACAGGGATGTTGTGCGGGAAGCTAGGGACCAGGTTAGGAAAGCTAAGGCCCAGTTAGAATTAAACTGGGCTAGGGATGTTAAGGATAACAGGAAAGGATTCTATAGGTACATTGCAAATAAAAGACAGGCTAGGGACAACGCAGGTCCTCTTCAGAAGCCATTGGGAGAACTGGCTACCATGGATACGAAGAAGGCTGAGGTTCTTAATGACTTCTTTGTCTCAGTCTTCACTGGAAAATGTTCTGACCATACCACCCAAGTCTTGGAAGGCAGACACAGGGACTGTGAGAATGAAGACCCTGGGCCCACTGTAGGAGAGGATCTGGTTTGAGACCATCTTAGGAACCTGAACATATACAAGTCCATAGGACCTGATGAAATCCATCTGCGGGTCCTGAAGGATCTGGCAAATAAAACTGCTAAGCCACTGTCCATCATATTTGAAAAATCATGACAGTCAGATGAAATTCCCGATGACTGGAAAAAGGGAAATATAACCCTCATTTTCAAGAAGGGGAGAATGAATGAGCAGGGGAACTACAGATCAGTCAGTCTCACCTCTGTGCCTGGCAAAATCTTGGAGCGGATTGTCCTGGAAGGTATGCTGAGACACATGAAAAACAACAAGGTGCTTGGTGACAGCCAGCATGGCTTCACTAGGGGGAAATCCTGCCTGACCAATTTGGTGGCCTTCTATGATGGGGCCACAGAACTGATGGACAGGATTAGAGATGTTGATGTCAGCTACCTGGACTTGTGCAAAGCGTTTGACACTGTCTCACATGACAGTGAGTTCCTAAGTTGGGGAGATATCAATTTGAAAGGTGGACCAATCGGTAGATAAAGAACTGGCTGGATGGTCACACACAAAGAGTTGCTATCAATCCTTCAGTGTCCAGCTGGAAACCAGTAATGAGTGGTGTCCCTCAGGGATCAGTGTTGGGACTGGTCTTGTTCAACATCTTCGTCGGTGACAAGGACAGTGGGATTGAATGCACCCTCATCAAGTTTGCTGATGACACCAAGCTGTGTGGTTTGGTTGATACGTTAGAGGGAGGTAACGGCACTCAGAGGGACCTTGACATGCTTGTGAGCTGGGCTGATGCCAACCTCATGTAGTTTAATCATACCAAGTGCAAGGTCCTGCACATGGGTTGGAGCATTCCCAAACACAGCTCCAGGTTGGGCAGAGAAGTGATTCAGAGCAGCCCTGAGAAGAAGGACTTGGGGGTGTTAGTTGATGAGAAAATGAACATGAGCCAGTAGTGTGCTCTTGCAGTCCAGAAAGCCAACCATATCCTGGGCTGCATCAAAAGGAGTGTGACCAGCAGGTTGAGGGAGGTGATCCT